>PVJH01003342.1:0-144469 GCA_004026705.1 Nesogale talazaci
TGACAAAATAATAACAATTTATAAATTATCAAGGAATCAAGAGGGAGAAAGGAGGGGGGAGGGAGGGGAAAAACGAGGAGCTGATACCAAGGACTTAAGTAGAAAGCAAATGTTTTGAGAATGAGGAGGGCAACAAATGTAAAAATGTGCTTGATATAAAATGGATGGATGGATGGATTGTGATAAGAGTTGTATGAGGCCCCCAATAAAATTATTTTAAAATTTATATATAATGGCACAAACTAATGGAAAAGAAAGTCAAGAGAGTTCCCTAAAATGGTGAATAGAATACAGAAATGGATGCTAAGATAAGGTTTAAAAATATTGGAGACATACCTAGAATGCTCAACATCTGAATCATTAATGTTCTGTGAATAGAGATATTTTTAAGGCAAGGCAATAGTTAATAAAATAATTGAAGAAAAATTCACAGAGTGGAAGAACATGAATGTTCTGATTGAAAGAGATTACCAAGTTCCCAGAAAAATAGATGAAGTAGACCATTGCCAAGATCAAGGAATTTGAAAAAGCTTGAAACAGATTCTAGAAACTCAGGGGATAGCATCAACAGTTTTCATATAAAGGATAAAGCATTAGATGGCATCAGATTTATAAATGCTAACTTATAAATACTAATGCTACAAGGCAATGGAGTAACAACCCCCTTCCATAAAAAGTAAACTTCAAAGCAAAAATTTCCAGTTCAATGTTTTAAAGAATATATTTCTCATGCACTTCTTCTCAGAAAATTGCTTGAAAATATGCTTCTACAACATGATGGTTTGTATCAAGTAAAGGAAGATGACTAAGAAACAAGAAGTCCATGCCAAAAGGAAGGCAAGGGTCATGATGGGAAATTCCTGGATGACTTCTACTTACATACATAGAGTGTTAGACATAATTGTAAGAGGATTCCTAAGAAAATTCCTATCCCCTGGTATAGTCTCCTTTATAGTTCTCTATTCTTGGGTGTGATGGGACCTGTGAATATGATAGAATACTACTCCCATGATAAAGTTATGTTTCATGTTGAAAAAAAGTGATTCTGTGGATGTAATTAAAATCTCTAATCTGTTGCCTTTAAGTCAATCAACGGCTAGATCAACGGCTCTTAACCTGTGTGTCGCAACCCCTTGGGGGTTGAACAACCCTTTCACAGGGATTGCCTAATTCATAACAATAGCAAAATTACAGTTTTGAGGTAGCAATAAAAATAATTTTATCGTTGGGGGTCACCACAACATGAGGAAGTGTATTAAAGGGTCACAGCATTAGGAAGGTTGAGAACCACTGTTCTAGATGAACCAGATCTAATCAGGGAAACCTTTTTTTTTTTTCAGGGAAACCTTTTAAAAGAAGGTTTAGCCATAAAAGATGGGAGGAATTCTAGGAATTTGTAAAAATTGATATTTAATCCTCTGGAGCTTGAAGAATCAAATTGCCACATGGTACAGAGGACTATGTATCAGAGAATGGCAGGCAGCCTCAAGGAGTCAAGGGCTTCAATCCTACATTTGCAAGGAACTGGATTCTGTCAACCCATGAACATGGAAGAGGGTCCTAAGCTCGGATGACATTAAAACCCTGGCCAACACTTTGATGTTTTGTGACTCCCTACGCAGAGGACTTAACTAACCCATGCCGAACGCTAAAACTCTGAGATGATTAGTGTGTCTAATTTTAAGCCACAAAGCTTCCAGCAGTAGTTACAAATACAGGGCTAGCAGACAATAAATCTAGGTTGGAGAAGTCCAGGAGATTTATCCATAGACATAAAATTGATAAAACATCTAAAGTGTCATAATGTCCTGAGAGATGAGGATAATTGGGAAATGAATTAATGCACCTAACTAAAAGGACAACAGCAAAGCAAAGTTTCAATAAATGGATGAAATGTTGGAAATATTCATTTGTCTGTGCCCCAAATTTGGAAGACATAGTGGAAGTGATCCACATCTATGCCCATGCTGGGGAAAGGATAGTGAATGATCCCGCAGAATGCAGAATTGCCAACCAGTGTCATGACTATCACACTTAGGTAAAATTTTTCTGAAGATAACTCCAAAACAATTGTGGAGTGCCTAACAGGGTATTGCCCGAAAGTCACATCAGATTCAGAAGAGGATGTGGAACAGAAGAGAGGATTTCTGATGATATATGGATCTTGGCTGAAAGCAGATGATAACTGAAATTTGTTTATTTGTCATTTACTGATTATGTAAAGGCATTTGTCTGCCTGGATAATAACAAATTATGAATATCGATAGGATTTCCTGAATCTTAGTTGTGCCCATTTGAAACTTATAAAACAGACCAAGACACCATCATTTCAATAGAACTAGCAGGAACGGTGTGCATCAGGGTGGTACCTTTCATTGTACTCTCTCAAGCTATATGCTGAACAAATGTATCCATGCTGCACTTACTCACATGGTTAGGATTTAAAGACCAGGCTGTTATGTGAAAATTGATATTATGCAAAAATTGTAAATGACCACATCAGGTCAGTAAATGACAGGTAGCTGCATCATAATATAACTGGTAGTTTTACTGTTACGTAGTTGCCAAATGTCATCAGAACATATCTGTCAAACCAATGATAATCATGGCTCATCCAAGTTGGCACATAGCCTTAACCTGTCACAATCAGCTTGAGTCTTATATCCCACCTTGGTATTCATTACCGTGATTACCCCCATAAATTGGATAACCGAATTTTTGTTTGTCATAAATGTGAAATGCTTCATGAGTTCGTCTATTAGTGGGGAGTAAGTGAAATCTCCTAGACAACAAATGAAAGGAAAGGAAAAAAAAACCCTAAGTACCATATAGATCTACCATAATTGGAGGAGGAGGAGGTAGTTAGCGTTTGTTTCCTATAAATGCTTTGTGAAAGTACTTGAATATTTGAAGTAAATATTCAAATATTTTTAAAATATTTGAATGCATAACTTCGACAAAAATGAAAATGTATTTAACACACATACTTGAATGTTCAATATATTAATTTAAGGATACCAAAGATTGTTTCTTGAGATGACATTTTCATTTAATTGAATTTTCAAATCTCCTCGCTTATTTGCTCTTTGTAAATGAACAAGATTATAAACTGTAAAATTCAATTAGCTAATTCTGTACATGGACAAATGCCACAAAAGAGAAGAATTTCCTTGTTGTAGTCACATATGTTTTCCTTGAAAAGTGACCTTCCGGACACCAGCCTGCCCAAATAAACAAGAGCTGACAATCCCCAAGGTTTTAGCACATGGGAGAGTAGGGTTTTTTTTTTAACCTATCTACCCTTTGGTTCCTGAGTGAATGATCACAGATTTCAATGTTTGTTTCTGCAGTGATCAACTTTTGCTTTGGAATAGCTGGAATCTAAATTCGGTTTTCTCAACAATTTCTTCTCTCCAGAGGCTGGAATTCAACTAGATGATGAGGGAGATGTGCTGCGGTTATATAGCATTCACCAACAATCCACCCAGAAATCCATGCTGCACCAGCTGTGTGCATTTTTCCCATTATACTCAGTGCACTTAGCATGCAAGTTCTTGAGCCTGAAGAGCAGGCATTTCTATTGCAGCAGAAAGGAAATAGCAATACCACCTCTGGTACAGGGTTTTTGAAGGGCCAGCGTGAATTATGTAGAGAAAGCATTTAGCTCAATGACTAATGACTAATAAACAGTAAGAAATCAGTGGGTGTTAGCTGCTGTTATAATTATTATTAAAAACAAAACTAAACTCCCTGCCATGAACTTGATTCTGACTCATGGTGACCCTCTATGATATAATAGCTCTGCCCCTATGGATTTCCCAGGTTTTACATCTTTTTTGGGGGGAGGGGCATCCCTGCTCTCTGGTGGTGGGAGTAGGAGGCCCAGCCCCACTGCTGGAATTGAACCTCCATCCCAGTGGGCCGCAGCCCTGCACACAACCACTATACCCCCGAGGCTCAGTCCAAGGCTTTATATCTTTATGGGAACACAGAGTCCCATTTTTCTCCTGTGGAGCAGCTGGTGGATTTGAACTGCTCACCTCATGTTTATCCCAATGCTTCAGGCCACAAGGGCTTATTACTCAGGAGAACAGAATTGTCCTTTAGGGGAGCAGATAGCCTTAGCTGGAATCGTTGGTGGATTTGAATGTCTGATCTTGTAGTTTGCAGGCAAAGTCTAATGCACACTGACTCCAGGGTTCCTTAGAGATAGGTCTGTGTGGATGGATGGGTAGATGATAAATAGATAGATTATAGATAGAAAGATGTATATTCACATAGATGTATATACATACACATATATAATCTATAGCTATCTCTGTGTGTGAGAGAGAGTATTGCAGTACAGTGAATTATTTAATAAACTTTTCTAGCCAAAGTCTTGGTACTCCTAAAACATCCTGATAGTCCTGAGTTAGAAGATGGGGGAAGATGCTGATTGGATTATATAATTCAACTATAAGTGACGGTTAGTACAGTTAATTCTGATTTGTATCCTGGTGGGTATAAAATGATTCATTTCAGAAGGAGAAGGGAGGATCTCATTAGCCAAAGAGAAGTGCCAAGAGTGGAGCATGTCCTTTGGATCCTGAGATTTCTGCACACTGAACCTCTTTGATCCAGGTGACAACAGTGGCACCAGGGGAGCAGAATCAGGAGCCAGAGCTTGAGCTAGAGTAGTGGGCTTCCCAGCCCAAAGAGCAAATAAAACTGAGTGTTTGGGGGCAGGATGCTGACTTATGGGGTGGGTACTTTGAGGCACTTATTTAGGGGAGCTGGTTTACTGACCTAGGAAACTGAGCTGATTGCCTTCTGGTTGATGTTTATAGAGGAGTGGCAAGCTCTTTAGGGCATTTACTGGCAGCCCTAAAAGAACTTTGTAATATTGCCCAAGCATGTCAGAGGCCAGACCAAGGCACCGAGTGCCTGAGAAGGGCCTGCATGCAGGCACAAAAGAGAAGAAACTGTCCTGACTGAAAAAAAACTGTGTCTCAAACATTCACCCAGAACTATAATTTGTTAATTTCCCTAATAAACCCCATAATCATGAGCATTGTCTGTCAGTTCAGTGTGATCAATGAATTGAATATACTGAAAAGTAGAGAGTGCTGTGGGAGGGGCAATTGCTGCCCAGAATTGTTAAGAAGGCTGGATGTATGTCTGATCTCTGCCTTAAAGTATTCAGTAAGTTGGGGAATCCAGAATATATATATATATATATATATATATATATATATATATTTGCCCTTTTGTGACTGACTAACTTCACTCAATGTAGTATTCTCCAGATCCATCTGTGTGATGAGGTGCTTTGTGGTTTCATCATATTTTTTTAGCGACACATAATGTTTGTGTATATGTGCCAAAGTTTCTTTACTCATGACTTCCCCCAATTAAAATTTAATAAAGATATCTTTTAAAGTCCACAGTCACTTGAGGAAGTTCGTAAATAATCTCGGTTTAAATAGCAGACATAAATACCTCCATTTGACCTTACCTAGAAAACTACTGCATATGGTTATTTGCATGTTAGATCAAGAAATATTCTTTGGCCATTAAGACTCTGGCCAGGAAAAAGAGAGAGAGAATGAGGGTCCCTGGCTTGGACCCTTTCATCATCAATCAGTTTCCCAAACTAGACGCACTGCCTTTGAGTTGAGTCCAAGCTTATGGGACAGGGTAGAATAGTCCCTGTGGGACTCTGAGGCTGTGATTCTTTATGGGACTAGAGAACCTCATCAATCAGTTGGACCTATTTATTTCTTGGTCTAAGAAAAACATTTTTAAGCACTAATATCTATACTTTCAAATTTTCCAATGATAAATTCACTTTAATAAGATCATTATCATGCCTCAGTGAAAATGATCAAAACAGGTTTTTTTAAACAAACAGTCCACAAAGGGACAGTCATGTTTTTGTTCCAGTTCCATATACACCATTGTATTTCCATTAAAGACACAGGAATGAAAATCTTTGGGTTAGCAACTGCTGAGATAATGCTTTCTCTGGAAGTGCATTCTTCCCTTTTTAGCCCATGGAATCTAAATGCAAATACTAGGTTACCACAAGATCTCTGTGCAAAGCCCAAACTTTAGAACAATTGTCAGGAAATTCCCAAAGTTCTCCACTCTGATTAGATGGATGTTGTGGTCTGTATGTAATTTCTTGATTCTTCTTCTCATTAAATTTATACCTCGGATGCATTTCTGTTCATGTGGCCAAGTTTTCATTGCTTCTAAGATCCTTAACTAGGAATGTCCTGACTTTGAAATTTTTAGCCCTTTAAACAACGCTGCATTAATGCATAGCATACAGAATGTCCGCCTGAGAGAAGAGATGAGAATTGAGGGGAATGAGCTGGTGGTACCTATGGAAAACGAGTAGAACCAGTCTTGCTGTTTGCATATGAGGGGGCTTCAAAATGTTTGTGGGAAAATCATACGATCTCTGTGACAATTATTATTCTTCATTGATTTTGAATTGAGTGAGGGCTCACATTTCAGACCATCAATCCTGCTTTCAACCATTCAAACCACTCATCAAACCTGCCCCTCACTTATTGTCCCTCACTTCCCCTCCTCTGATTTCTCTCCTCCCACTTGTGCTCCTCCATCCTCCCTTTTACCTAAGTCAGTTGCTTCATCTTCTCTCCCTTGCCCTGCCTGTCCACACCGTGCCCTGCAAAAATCTCCAAAGTCTATTCCCTTCAGTATACATGTCTCTGTCTTGTCTCTATCCTCATATGAATGGCCTCATATATTATTTTCCATTTTGTGACTGACTAACTTCACTCAATGTAATATTCTCCAGATCCATCGGTGTGATGAGGTGCTTTGTGGTTTCATCATATTTTTTCAAATGACGCATAATGTTTGTGTGCATGTGCCAATGTTTCTTTATTCTTTTGCTGATGGGCATTTTGGCTGGTACCAACTTCTTGCTATTGTGAAAAATGCTGCAATGAATTATCCCATCATCTTTTAATTCCCTTTCCCGACAAACTTCCTGAAGTTCCCTGTATGTTTTGGTGCAACATGTCCCTCTTCACATAACAAAGTGAAAAGACAAATCTTAGTTTGTATTAAGGCTAGCAAAGTTCCCTTAATTTATTATTCCACTACAAAATGAAAGCTTCACCTCTTTTCATTAGAAACTGATATTTCAAGAAAATGTGCACAGATTTGAACAATTTCCAATTGACAGTGGTCAACATGAAAGTGTAAGGTTTTAGAACCTGGAATCAAAATTCAAGGTACGATCACAGTTGAAGTTGGAGATTCCAGGTCTTAAATAATGGGGATGAGGAATGAAGGACTGTGTATCAGAAGAGATTTAGGAATAGCGACAAACTACAATCAGAATAAAACTTGTTCCTGTGTAGTTTTCATGTCAACAGAAGTGAAACTGATTAAAGAAGTTTGTTTTCTGCACAAGTATACAAAGCTATGACTTCTATCAGAGTTAAGTGAGTTTTGTTTAAGATTGTCCTGTCTGTTTCTTTCTTCGCTGAGTCTGCTTTGACTGCCTGAATTTTCTGAGTGGAGCAGAGTTAGCTAGGGCTGTGGACCCCAGCTACTTGTCCCGTCCACCCTCTCTCTCTTACCTACTTCCTCCTACCTCAGACCCCCGCCCTCTGTGCATTCACACTCTTTGGGTCCTGGCCACCACTGGCTTCTACTATAGGACCACCCAGCCACTTGGAGCACACTGAGAGGCAGCTGGCAAAAGGAGGCAGTCTCACCCCTTTATTGACAACTCTGATCATCCATCCATCCCGCAACAGCTACATTGCATGCCACCAGGTGCCTGGATTGCAGTTATTACAAGGGGTGACTTTTTCTAACTCGCCTTGACTCTAAATGCCTTGTGTTTTGAGTGAACCTAGATTGTTAGTTTCCCTCCTCACACGTAGTTCCACCTGTCTGTCAGTAAAGGCTTACTTGTTGCTCAGATACTGAACAGATTTCAGCCAGGCTTCTAGACTAAGAAGAACTAAGAAGAAGGGCCAGATGAAAACCCCATGGAGACAACAGTCAAATACACAACCCATCATGAGGATGACCATGCAATACCTACCAGCATTTCTGTTGCTGTGGAATGTAGGGCATAATGTTGAGTAGCTAACGATAGAACATTTAGGTCAATATGCTGAGTTAATATGCTGGTGACAGCCTTGAGGGTGTAGTGGTTATACATTGAGCTTCCAAAATTAACCAAGGAGATGGAAGGGCAAACACTGAGAAACATACTCAGATTGCCTTTTGTCTGCTACTAAATTAAGAAAGATTAGAATGTTCTACTCAATAATTAGCCCCCAAAATGGAAGACATTTTGCTTTCTTATACTTTCACACATTCATCCTGCCCAGCGTTATTCTAAGCAGTATATGTGCATTAATTCATTTTCTCCTCACAAGAATTGCCTGGAGCCTGGATTCTATCATTTTGATTGCATTTAAGAGAGACAGAGGGGAGAAACGGGTGGAAAGTAGATCAGAGAGGGAATGATGGATGAAAAGGGTGAGGATAAGAGCTCTAGTACTAAAAATGTTGTAGGAAAACAGAGAAGAGATGCCATTACATGTAGGCTGGCATGTCGTTAGCTGTAAAAACTCAATCCCCTCATTTGCCAAAGTCACAAGCATTAGCAGATTAATCATTTGTGGGAGAAAAGGAGACCATACAAATGATTAGATTAAAGTATGTATAAACACTGTCAAGATTCATTATGAGGAGTGTTTGAATTTCAGCCTAATATTTGGAAACACTGACCCCTCTGAATGTTCTCCTTGACTTCATTCCATGGAGACAGTCCTTATGCACACAGTGTAGACACAAGTGATGTACTCCTATGTTGCCCCCAAAATAGTCATTTCATTGAATACACATTTATCTTCTGCCTGGATTTTAATTGATGGCCCCTCTGAGCTCCTCTTGTACATTGATGAAATGAAGCCAAGACCTGTACCCATCCAGAGATGCTTGCCACTCTTTCAGTCCTTGTTCAGCCAAATCTACCATGAAATTAAACCTGGCCTATCATCAGTGTGAAGTAAATGATGTGCATCCTACTGAAATACTCACAATATGTATAAAGTAGTCCTGTACATTATCTGTAGCAATTAGTCTACTATTGTAGGACTTTACACTGAAGTGTCTCTGCTCTTTAATGAAAAAGTCTTCCGATTTTCATTTCAAACTGAAAAGATGGTTTCTTTCCCGGAGACTCACTCACTGCCTTTGTGTCCATTCTCACTCATCGTGACTCTATAGGACAGAGTAGACCTGTCCCTATGCGTTTCTGAGACAGTAACTGTCTATGGGAGTAGAACACCTTCTCTTTCTCCCTTGGACCAGCTGGTGGTTTCAAACTGCTGACCTTGCAGTTTACCGCCTAACACATTACCCATTCAAAAATGTGGAGAGGAGTAGATTTGTATATGAAAGTTTGTTTGGTTTCTCTATCTTTATTCTTTATTATCAAGGTGGTCCTCATATGTGTCTTCATGGAGTAGTTTCAAATGTAATTGGAATTTGTCTCAGTGTGCCTGTCCTTTCCTTTTTGTCATCCTCTTGCACACATTTTCTAGTTTAGAAGGCCAGGATCATGGAATTGTTTAGCTCAAGATCCAGGGATACATCATTCAGAATCTATGCGAATTTCTCCCTTCCTCAAACTAACAACCGATTCACAATAAATTTAATGTAAGTAGCTATCGAAGGTCAACATTAAATATCTAGAACTGGTTAGCTCTGAAAGAGGAGTTTGTTTGCATTGTTATTAGCTGCTGTGAATTTGGTCCCTGTCTCATGGTGACTCCGTGTCCAAGGGGCTTGGACTGCTATGATCCATAAGGTCTGTGGTGGATGATTTTGAGAAGTAGATTTCCAGACCATTCTTCTTAGTCACCTTGGTCTAGAAGTACTACTGAAACCTGTTTAGCATATGGGTGTACTTGGAGATCATTAGACTGAGTGAAATTAGTCAATCACAAGAGGACAAATATTGTATGACACCACTATTATAGTGGGAAAAAACCCACAGGACAAAGACTTTCAGTCCAAAGGGAACGTTGTTCACCAACGGCATGGGGATGGCAAGTGAGGGAAGAGGAAGCAAAAGCACAAAATGATTGACTGTCATTAAATGGGGTGAAGGTGTCTTATAATCCACAAGCAGGAGAAGAGATATCAGACAATAGTGGGTAGCGTAAGTGACTATGTCAGGGCAAGTATGATAATTTGATTTGGTGAATACAAAATTGATGGTTAGAAATATAAAGCCCCCACCTAATTCATAATAAAAATTGTGTAAAACAAAATCAAATGCATCATGGCAGCACACAAACCTCTTCTAGCAGTTGGGTGGTGACTGTGTATGAGGGGCATTGATTAGGAATCAGAACTAGATCTCCTGCATGGATCATAAGAATTCTCCCACAGAGCCACTGTAGCTATAAATCTCCTCAGAGGTAATGGTGCATATTTCAGAGATGAGAAGGGAACTTGCAGATTTGCTGTCCTTTTTATTTTTACATGTAAAAAGCCGTACTCCCTCCTTGCCTATTCCTTTTCATTGGACATAGACTGTTGTCACAGTCAGCTCATGAAGCTGTCAGCAGGTCCTTGGAGACTCATTTATGCTATCAAAGTAAAGGCCAAGGTTCATTGATGCAAATCCCTTGCTTATTAACCAAACAAACAAAACTCATCGAAAATGACTTTTACAGTTGAGGACTGCTCTCTGGACTCTTCCTGCCTACTGTTTCCACTTCTAAGTCACGTCTTTTGCTAATGACATCATAGGATCCTGAATTCAAATAGGTTGTGTTTTACTAAGTCTTGGGAAGGCTCTTGCTAGAGTTCTAATGTCCCTTGGGCACATTAGAAAACCACACGCTGTGAGAAAGTTGGGATTTTTTGTTTGGGTTTGTGCTTTAGAATGGCCTAAGCACTTTGTTCATTACAGTGCTATGCTATTGCATCAGGCTTAAAATATCTTCTCTTGGATTGGGGTTAATGACTAAAAAAATCAACTAAAATGATACCACTCAAGTAGTTGGAGAACCTTTGAATGAGGACTGCTTCATGTTTCATCTACTCCCCTTCAACGAACATTCACTAAGTGCTTATTATTTGCTAGCCTTTGGATAGACTTAGTGTGTGTGTGTGTGTGTGTGTGTTTGAACTACAACTAAAAGACATTCAGACAAACCCAGTGTTGTTAACTAGATTCTGACATATAGCACCTTTTCCCCATGGAGTGTCTGGCGGATACAAAATGACAACCTTTGGATTAGCGGTGAATGCTTTCACTGCTGCATCACTAGAGTTTCAGAGTTCCTAATATCCTATAACAAATGGAGGCCTTTTACTGATAGAAATATGAGGGGACTTCAAAAAGTTCATGGAAATTTTCATTATCCTTAATTGCTTTAAAAGAAGGAACCAATGTACAAAGTCCTGAAGAAGTACAACCTATTTGGTGCATAATAAGGATGATTTGGATGGGACCTTTGGTGGTGAGGCTAGAACAGGAGGCTAGAACAAGAAGGTAATATCAATAAAATATTAGACTTTGGAGAACTTAGATATGTTGCAGTTGGGTGCCATCAAGTCAATTCCAACTCAGAGTGATCGCATGTGACAGAATAGCCATGCACCATAGGTTTTTTTTTTAATGCTATCATCTTTCCAGATCCCTGGTGACACTGGGGTGAAGTAAAGATGACAGAATTACAGTCTATGAAACTCTATGGGATTTCTCAGTTCAATTCTATACTTTCAGGTCACTATGAGTCAAAATGGATCTACAACAGAGGACTTGTTTTGATCTTTACAGGAGCAGATACTGTAGTTTCACAGTCAACTTGATAAAAGAAGGAAAGGATGAAGTCTAGCTTGTCAATCAGGTCACTGATGATCCCTCTTTGTGAGCATTGCCTTCTGATGAGAATTCTGCCTACCTCTCCTCTCTGTTTCACCTTCCTGTTGACAAGTCACATGGAGTCAAACTGATGGCAGCCAGAGACCTGGATATGCACCCACTGCCATTGAATCTACAGGCCTGTCCACCCATCACTCTGTGATCTTTCTGTATTTTGCATGATCGCATATGCTGCATGAGTCTGAAGAGGAATTTATGCGCTAATATCTGACCTGTGGGCTAATATAGAACTTATGGACTTGATGTGGGACGGAGTGGGATGCTTTATTGATGCATAATTACTTCCAGATATAAAATCCTCTCTTACACATATGAGTGTCAATGAATTTGTTTCTCACTTCGACCTGGTCTAATAAAGCCACTAATCTCTTAACTATTGTGCAATTATGGCGCCTTAACAAGGATATCAGTCTTTATCCAATTGTACCCCACAGGCAACAGGAAACTGTTGAGAGGTTTTAATTGGAATATTTGTGTGTATGTGTGTGTGGCTTTTTATTCTGAATTGGGAGGTTTTCCGAGAAAATCATTGGTTTTCCATCCAGCAGTTCATATACATTATTGATTTAGCTCAGTATCTTACATTTAGCAGTTTTAGCAATAGCAAAATATCCACTAACACTTTGGTTCAGTAGCAAATGAGAGTCATGCTTAGCTGTGCTTCTCAGTGGGTTGGTAGTTATGTAATGATGTACATTGTGAATCATGTAATAATGTAGTTACCTTCCATTTTGCAATCTGATGTGGTCACCCTCCCTTCTGATGTAATACTGATGCTTGCATTATGACTTGGTCTTTGGAACCCACCCCATGTCAATCAGTGAAGTTACTCTTTTCTCTCACTTGTCTGCTCAGTGGTATACCACTAACCTTGTTTACTAACATAGATGCATCATGCTGATGAAAAGAATACCAACTCTTAGCCCTGTTTATTATTACTCTTCAATTATCTGCAGTTAGCACCCCTTCTTTTGTCTGTACATTGAGTGGACGTTGTCCCCCCTCTTTGTAGTTGCTTTTGCTTTTCCCGTTGTGTTTGGTTCATTTTCCCCCTCCACTTCAAGTATCTTTGTTTTTGTTTGTTTGTTTTCCTTATAGCTTCAACTTCCTCATGCCTTGCGCATGCTCATAGCCACAACTTCTTTGCTTCATTCTAAGGTTGTCTTATAATGGAGCCCGGGCTCAGCATCACACAACTCTGCTGGTACTGATTGGTCCACAGTGCCTTTTAACTACAGCACTTGCTCATTTCTACTGAAGAAATGACATCAGAGCCACTTTTGTCCTCCTTTGGCTACACAAAGGGAGAGAATCCAAATCTACAATAGCCACAGCTGATTGCCATAAGGCAGAAGTCATATCCCCTCCATATTTCTTTACCCAATTCTGACAACAACTCTTCCTCCAAGAGCACTTTATTTTTCTGTTGGGTTCAGGAATCCCTTACAATTGGCACAGAGGACTGACACACAACACTCACAATGATGGAGCAAACTAGCAAAGTGATTAGGTCAATGGTATTTGCTGCCATCACGTGAATTATGAGTCATCATGCCCTTACTCTTTACAGCAGGGGAAAACCTTGTCTTTCTCCTGTAGTGTTTGATGGTGACTTGAACTGCTGACCTTCTGGTTAGCAGCCCCACTTATAACTACTATGCCACTGTTACTGTGTTACAAAATATGAAGAATCATTATTTTGTTGGCAATGCTTTGTTTCTGCGCCGCTGGCAGTCATCTCCCTCTCTGGTCCTTGACTTCCCAGGCAGGTGGTGCCTTGGTCTCTGCTTTGTTCTATGGGCTGGGTAGCCCACCTCTCTGCGTCACAGTCTCAGAACTGCACCTCTGCTTTGTGACATGATCTCTGTGCTGTGGTCCGGTGTCTCTGCTGCCTCTGCCCCTTTAACCTCAGATCTCTCATGGGCTCCACTGGGGACGCTTCTTTCCTGACACTCACAGACTTCATCTTCGAGTTCTATGAGTATGAAATTTTTTTTATACCCAGAAGAATGGCAAAACTGGCCATTCCCCACAACTAGTGTTTCACAAACACTGATTTGCATGGTTCCTATTTGCATGGGCCCGCCTAATCATTTGGCAGGACTTACTAGAAGGGACATGTTTAAGTATTTTCCTTCCCCACACCTACAGAAAAGTAAGAGAGACCATGCAATCCCATTTGAAATCCCTAATTCTCTTTTCCAAAGAACAAAATTCTGATTGACTTACCTCTCCTTTTCATGCTAGGCAGCATGAGAGGTATAGCTGTCCTAGAATCATGGCTTCATCTGAGATGAGGAGAGTAGCACCCTACTGTGTCCTAGACCAATTCCTATGGGAGTAGAGCTATACTCACAAAAGATAATTGGGCCAAGTACTTGCTGACATGTCTAATGGAGAAAAAAGTAAGTGTGATTACTGGTTCATTTTTAATGCAGATTTCGTAGCAAGAGAATGGATATACAGCCTCTGCTTGGCTGAAAAATCTCTGTCTTCCTTTTTGTTTACTGATTTCTAAGCAATGCCTTACAGGAAAAGATGGACAGTCTGCTTCCATAAAGTCTCAGAAACCCTCTGGAACAGTGGGAACCTGTTATGTAGGGCTGTTATGAATTGGAATTAAGCTGTTGATGGTGGGGGGGGTGTTAGTTTGGGTTTAAAGAATACATTGGCTATCAATTTGTTGAGTGACCACAGACAACCTGAAAAGGCTCCATCTCTGGGCTATTTATTTATTTTCTAAAATTTGCCCCCCTCCTCCCCCCCATCCTCCTACATTCATTCTATTGTCACTTCCATTCTCTGGGTATTTTTTAAAATTTAAATAATTTTATTGAGGGCTCTTACAGCTATTATAACATTCAATACATCATCTGTATCAAGCACATTTGCACACATGTTGCCACATTCATTTCCAAACATTTTCCACTTGAGCCCTTGGTATAAGCTCCTTGTAAAAATAAAAAAGCTTCTCTTTCCCCTCCCCACCCTTTTTAAAAATGAATCATTTTATTTGGTACTCATATACCTCCCCTCATGATCCACACACACATCAATTGTATGCACACCTCATTTGCACACTTGCTGCCATCATCACTCTCAAAATATCCTCCCTCCACTTAGGCCCCCAGCTCCACCTCCCCATATTTCCCTTCCCCCCCATGAACCTTTAAAAATTTGCAAATTGTTATGTCATATCGTACACTGTCCAGTGTGTCCCTTCACTTACTTCCCTGTAGGCCATGCTCCAGAGTAGATGTTACATGTAGATCCCTGAAATTGGTTCCCCCTTTCTACTCCACCATCCCCCCATCCTCCCAGTATCACCACTGTCTGGGTTTTTTTTATAAGCAAAGATTTTAAAAGGGAATGACAAGTTCTTTCTTAGATCAGGATACAGAGGTTCTGAGTAGTTACTAACAGGTTCAAGAGCACCAAACTAGTAAATGGAAAACTTAGACCCTGGTGTGTATTTATCCAAGGCCAAGGCTCCTTCCACAATGCCATCCCAGTGCTCCTTAGCCGTTCATTAATTGCCATTGCCCTCAACCCATCCCACTTCTGGTCTTGGCTCAAACATCCCTGAGAACAGGTCTGATGCTTCATTCAGGGCCTCCATCTTGCTTGCTACAAGAGTTAACTCTCGGGCCCTTTAAATATCATCCCTTGATGTGGGATTGTAGTCTGGGGGAAGTGGGCTGCCTTCAAGAGTCTATCTTCCTAGGATGGTCGCTTGGTGCTCAGAGATGCCAGTCTTTGAGATGCATGTCAGGACTCTGACTGTGGTCATCACTCTTTTTCGGAGATGAGGAGCTGTGGTTCCTATGCCTTTGGTTCTGGTCTGATCTAGGGAGTCATCTCTTTCCCAAATGTCTTTCACAGTACTTGTGCTAGACAGGAAAGCAGAAAAACATCAGTTATGGCAGAATCCAATCAAGGGAGTTTAAGACAGGACAAGTGGGTGAACACATGGAAGAAGGAAGTGAAAACCGAGAATGAAGCAAAGGACAAAGGGGAAAAGGAGATGTTTTTGTCAAAGTGGCACCCAATAATATGTTGTCATCGTTGCTAGGTGCCATTGAGCCCGGTCAATGGGACGAGAGAGTGTTCAGTGCAGCCCCATCCTTACAATCATTATGCTTGAACCCACTGTGCAGCCACGGTGTTCATGTGTGTCTCGAGGTTTGCCTCCTTTTCAGTGACCATGCACTTTCCAAAAGAAGAGAAAGACCCTCAGTGAGATGGATTGACAGCATGGTTATGAGGAGGGTGCTCTGGTAGCACTGCTGGTGAAGTGAGAAGCTGCTTATGGGAAAGTTGGCAGTTCAAAACCACTTGCTCCTTCATGGAGGAAAGCTAAGGCTTTCGACACCCACACAGATTTATAGCCTTAGAAATATGCAGGGGCAGTCTTCCTCTGTCTTACAGGGTGGCCATGAGCCAGAGTGGACTCGGGGACAATGGTTTTTGTTTTTGTTTGGCTTGTTTTATTTTGTTTTAAATACTTTACCATGCATCGTGTCCTGTTCTAGAGAGGTGAAGGGGGCGGGAAAAATCGCTTGGGGGCTGTGGAAACTGTAAGCTTCTTTGGCAAGGACCTGAAGTGTGGCAGGGGCTTAACGAAGTGTATCCTCTTTGGCTCACTTTTTATGCTTATGGGAATAAGCTTGAAGAAAAATACTTCTAAATGTTGAAAGAAACCCAAACAAAACAACATTTGTCCACAGAATTTCTTCCCAGCAAGTTTGATGTAAGTAGACAATCGGTGACAACCAATAAGTACCAATAGACAAGTTGCTGAATAATTTTAGCCATTTTAAATAATTCCTGTCATTTGATTGAATGTAAGGTAACCATTGAAAAGAATGATTTTGAAGACCACATCACTTAGAAAATGCTTATATTAAATTGTTACAGAAACAACTTACCAAAGGGATATGTGATCACAATTCTGTTTGCAAGTAAAGGAAACTGCCCATGGTAAAACTATATGCACTGTTCCATTCGTTCTGGTATACACAGGATCACTCGGAATAGAAATGGGACCTTCCAATCACAATGTGATCAAGATGGTTGGGAAACACACCAGTATGTTAAACAGTGACTGTGTTTGAGTTGTGAGACTACAGCTTTGGTGTTTTTTCTTTCTTTTTCAAGCAAATGAAAATGTTAAAAATGAGATATATGTTTACATACAATGGATTTCACCTCATTTAGAGTTGGTAAGGAACCTTGGTGATGCAGGGATTAAGCACTCTGCTGTAAATCAAAAGTTGGTGCTTCAAACCCACCAGGAGCTTCCCAGGAAATGGGTTTGGGGGGAGGGCTGCTTCTATAAATATTTCAGCTTAGGAGACACTTTGAGCCAGTTCCATCCAGTCTCAGTGGTGGATCATTAGGAGTTGGCATCTGCTGCACAGCAATGTGTTTGGGGGTTTATACAACTGGTGTTGCCACCACTACCATCAAGAAGTTTCCCTTGACCCCTTCCCAGTGGACTCCTGAGCAATGCTGATGTATTTTCTATCACCCAACTTTCACTTTCTGGAAAATGTCCATATCACTGGGATCATATAGCATATGAAACCATAATTTTTCAGGTTTGATTGCTATTAAAATTTGTTTCTTGAATGAGTGCATTAAAAAAGATTTGGGACAAAAAAATATTTGGGACCTAAAACGTATAGATCTCAGATCTTTCTTTTCCCCTAACAAGAAATCAGGAGAGCACTAAAGGACTTTGATCACTTAGGAGGAGACTGTCTCCCTGCTGAAGCTAGTCAAAACAACTGAGCTGGAAGGGTGGTGGTGCTCATCTGATCTCTCTACTTAGAGACCATAAGAAGCTGCATACCTACCCAGTGCTGGCTTCACACTGATCACCATTCAAGCCTGAGATGGGCCAGCAGGCAACTTTTTGAAGTTTGATTCCAACCTGAGAGGGGAAAGACAAGAAGAGACATTTGTCAGCAGGAAATTATAGGAGGCTCCCTTTCACTGTTTTGTCTTTAGAACATCTGCCATTATAAATATAACATTCTGGTCTGTCCTATTTAAGGAGTGCAAAAGTCTTCAACTATGTAGTTAGGTTGCTTTATTTTCTCCTTCTTCTTGTGAAATGTCAGCACATTAATCATTGAAGTGAGGTCATGTAATTGTAAGGCAAATGATGCAAGGTTAAGTATAATTATGATCACCATAAAATTAAAGGAGCCATTTTTAGTAAAAATTACTATCTGATTTACTGTATGTAGACAATCATCATCTGCATGAAGACCTATGCACTTTAGAATAGTATGAAGCATAGGTACAAATTCAAGTGTTGGATGAAAAATGCTACATATACACAGATCCACACATCCATCACATAGGAGTATATATCTCCATATATTCCTATATGCAGTTGAGAAGGCTTTTTCTTTTTAAAATTTTTTGTTTGTTTCTTCCTTTTGAAAGGAACAATTAAACATTTAGTTTTCCACTAACTCTCCAAATACCATTTCTACATGGCATTGGGGCAATGGTACAGAAATACCGAGGACTGTTTTTCCCTATAGTGCATCCTAACTCTTGATCACTCAGAGCAGCAGTAAGTGTTTCCAAAGAAAATGAATCAATAGCAGGTTGCTATATAGCCATAGGCTGAAACTGAGCAGTCCTCTAATGAATTGAAGGACTGAAAGATTTCTCTTTTAACCCTATCAGTTGCTTTTGTGTCAACTGGGATACATGGAGGCTCAAGGTGTGTTTGAGTAAAAGTATGCAAACAATGACTGTTCTTTTAATTTTTGTAAGGAGATCACGAGGATTTTCCTGCAAGGCATTTGTGGGTGTACTTGAGTCTCCAACTTCCAGTGGCATCACCCAGGACCTCTGGCTAAGCTTGAGCATTTCTTTTACTCAAGATCTGGGAGCAGGAAATGCTTTCTTGTTCAGAAAACATCTACTTTTATTAACTACGTTTGACTGATGTATTTTTATGCACATAGAATTTGAACTCGATACTTATCCTATATTTGTTGAAGATGTTAATCCTTTGTCTTTGAATTCTATGGGAAATCAACTAGAATTCTAATAGTTCTCTTGTAGAAAAGCTGTCTTTTTAATTAATCTCTGGTCTTGGGCAGTTTCACTATGCTATGTCTATGTATGAGTTTATTTTTTTCTTCTATTTAAAACACAGCTTTTAGGAATGGGGCGTGTGTAAATTCTTACATTGATATTCTCTTAACCCAGAGATGGTAAAACTTCTTACCCAGACCATGGTGAGGTGAGATGATCATTCTTTTTTCCTTGTACTGAGGTTTTCCCTGTCTAACTTCCTTCACTCTCTCCCCACTTCCTCTGCCCTTTCCTTCTCACTCCCTCCCTCAGTCTCTTTCCTTCTTTGCATACTCTATTCTTTGTTCCTTCCGTCTTTACTTTCTTCCCCACTCTCCCTCTCTCCCCTTCATTTCCTTCCTATCTCTCTCTTTCCTTCATGTCTTCCTATTTTCCTGTACTTTCCCATCCTCCTTTCCTATTCTCCCTTCCATCGTCTGTACCTCCTTTTTTTGTTCTAGGGTCAGGAATGCATTTGAAACATTGCTGTGTCTACAAGGAAAGGCCCTACAGGGGCAATAGTGGAGAAGCAGGGTTAGGATTGTACCCTGTCTGATCCCACCACACCAAGACAAAACACTAAGGGTGTGCAGCACAGCAGCAAGGGGGGCAAAGTATGGAGTACCTGAGGGAGTGCCAAGGATATACTTTGGGGCCAGGATGTGGCATCCCATAGGACTCATCCGGGGGACGCTCCTGGAAGTCAATCAACAGACCTTGAACTATTTACAGGTTTTTCTTTTGTTATTATTATTTTTACTTATTTATATTTTTCTGGACATTGTTTTCTTGTTGTTGTTATCATTTTTTTGGTTGCTTCATCTTACAATGTCTTTGGGTTTTTGGTACATATTATTATGCCTGCAAGTCTATCTAGATAAGATGGATTGGAGAAAAAATGGGACCGATGATTCCAGGTGAACATGGGAGATGGGGAGGTGGGGGAAAGGAGGTGGTGTTGACCAACCCAGGGATAAGGGAACAACAAGTGATCCAAAATCAGTGATAAGGAGGGTGGTGAGAGGCTTGATAGAGATTGATCAAGAGTAATGTAACGTAGAAAATACTGAAACCCAAATAAAGGCTGAACATGATAGTGGGACAAAGGAAAAGTAGAGAAACGAACTGGGAGGCAAAGAGCATGTATAGAGGTCTAAATACAGGCATGTAAATAGGTGAATATAATTATATATAATAATGGGAAAATAGATCTACCCGCAAATACTTATAGGGTTAGTATTAAGACAGCAGATGGGCATTGGACCTCAATTCAAGTACTTTCTCAGTGCAAGAACATTTTGTTCTATTAAATTGACATTACATGATGGTCACCTTCCTGGCACGATCACTGAAGACAAATGTGTGCATAAGCAAAAGTGGTGAAGAAAGGCTGATGGTGCCCGGCTATCAAAAGATATAGTGTCTGGGGTCTTTTTTTGGGGGGAGGGGGGCATCACTGCCCCCTGGTGGTGGGAGTAGGAGGCCCAGCCTTGCTCCTGGAGAGCACTGCTGGATTGGAACCTCCAACCCAGAGGGCCGCAATCCCGTGTCCAACCACTACACCACCGGGGCTCAGCCCTGTGTCTGGGGTCTTAAAGGCTTGAAGGTAAACAAGAGGTCATCTAACTCAGAAGCAACAAAGCTCACATGGAAGAAGCATACCAGCCTGTATGACCATGAGATGTCAAAGGGATCAGGTATCAGGTAGTTATCTAAGAACTAAAAATTATATCATTATAAATGAGGGGGAGTATAGATTGGGGACCCAAAGCCCATCTGTAGGTGAAGCAACATGCCGTTACAGAAGGGTTGTGGGGAGGAGAAAAGCCAGTCAGGGTACAGTGTAGCAACAATGCAATATACAATTCTCCTCTAGACCATAAATGCTTCCTCCTCCCCTCCCCCACTATCATGATCTGAATTCTACCTTACAAATCTGGCTTGAACAGGGGTTTTACTCTGGTACAGATAGGAATTGGAAACATAGGGAATCCAGGACAGATGATCCCTTCAGGACCAGTGGTGTGAGTGGCGATTCTGGGAGGGTGGAGTGAAGATGGAGTAGAAAGGGGGAACCAATTATAAGAGTTTACATATAACCTCCTCCCTGGGGTATGAACAACAGGGAAGTGGGTAAAGGAAGACATCAGACAGTATGTGATATGGCAAAATAATAATTTTTAAATTATCAAGGGTTCATGAGGAAGGGTGAAGTGAAGAGGGGGAAAATATGAAGAGTTAATACCAAGGGCTTAAGTAGAAAGAAGATGTTTCGAGAATGATGATGGCAACAAATGTACAGATGTGCTTTGCATGCAATAAATGTATTGATTGTGATAATTGTTGTATGAGCCCCCAATAAAATTATTTTTAAAGAATGTTGTTTGTATCTAGCACGTATTGTATTTAGAGTAGCAACACAATCTCAGGGTCTGCTGGGGTTGTATATTTTCTATATTTGAATTCTAAACTCCTGAAGTGCACACATGTATGCACACTCTACTGATATTTCAAATACTAGCAGGATCACCATGGTGCACAGCTTTTAGTGGAACTTCCAGATTAAGCATAGATTTGAACGAAAGAAGAGGTGGTCCACTTCTGAGGAAATAATTGCTAAAAACCTTATGAATCACAGTAGAACATTGTTTGATATAGAACCAGAAGATGAGTCACCCAGGTTAGAAGGCACTCAAAATATGACTGGGTCAGAGTTCTCTCCTCAAAGAAGAGTCAACCTAAAGACATAGATGGAACAAAGCTTTTAGGACCTTCAGTTGCTGACTGGACAGGATTGAGAATGAAAAGAAACAGACACAAACATCCATTAACATTAAGAACATGGAATGTATATAGTATGAGTTTAGGAGAATTGGAAAACATCAAAAATGAGATGTGTGGCAGTTGCATAATCTGCCAACTTGAGCAAAAGCGTGGAGTCTAATCTGTCAATTAGGTCATAGCCAGTCATGCCTTTCTGTGGGCATGCCCTTTTCCTGAGAATTCTGGGAACTCCTGTCTTTCTCCCTGGAGGCGGGACACATACTCTCTGCTTCACATGCTTGATGACATGCCAGATGGAGCTATGTTCATGAAGCCAGAGCCTTGGAGCTGAAGACACCACATGGAGACCCATGCCAGTGTTAAGATGCTTCCGATGCTACTAGATCCACAAGGCTTTTTACCCACTGGCTTGTGATCGTCTTGCATTCAGCATCATTGCATGTATTTGTGAGTCTAAAGAGGATTTATCGACTGGTATCAGCCTTATGGGCTCATGTCGTACTTATGGACTTGATCTGGACTGTGTATTTTCTATAAGCAATTGCTCTTTTATATAAACTCTTATACACATATAAGTGTCAATGAATTTATTTCTCTACTCAATCTGAACTAACACAAAATGAAATGCATAAAGCTCAATATCCTAGGCATTGTTGTTGCTTATTGTTAGATGTCATCAACTCGGTTCCAACCCTTAATAATCTCATGCACAACATAACAAAACACTACCTAGTTCTGTGCCAGCCTCACAATAGTTCCTATGTTTGTACCTGTTGGTGGAGCTACTGTCAATCTAACTCCTTGAAGATTAGTGAGTACTGCAAAATCATCAACTACTTAAAAAATATGCCCCATGGGAACCTATTCTGAATACTCATTGGTCTTTTATATTCAGCTGTGGTTGATGTGACTACTGTTCCTTTTTGATAGTAGCAGGTATGTTAAAAAACAGAGAATGGTAAACCATAGGAAACTTTAATGAACTGTATTGACTGAACTGCACCATGTATCATATTTTGTATTATTAAAGCTATTGTTATATATTATTTCCATTAACAAACCATCCCAGGACAATGGGTTATGTAGAGAAGAATGTCAAGCAAAGAAATTATAGTGAGCATAGTTTACAATATGGTTTCACTTCAATAATCACAGCAGGAATTGAGAAACCACTATGTGTTATTTGTTGTAAGTTCTATCAGCTGAATCTATGACGCTGAACAAACTAAAATTGCCATTTTGATAGCAAGCATCTGAGCTTTGCCAGCAAGGATACCAATTATTTTAGAAGCAAAGCTGACTCAAGAAGGTCAGATTTGACACTGGTGGCAAGTACCACAGACAAAATATAGCAACCATTGAAAGTTCATATTTGGTGGCACTCACAAAGCAGGCATCCTCAAACTATGGCCCATGGACCACATGTGGCCTGCCGAGGACATTTACAGGGCCACTGGGTGTTTTTGCCACCACTACCTGTCCTGCTGACTGACTCAGCCTGGGCTCGCAGTGAATTGTTCATAGGTTGTTTTTTTTTATAACTATAGTCCAGCCCTGGAATGGTCTGAGGGACAGTGAGCTGGCCCCCTGTTTAAAGAGTTTGAAGACCCCATCGAGCTATGAAACCTTACACCAGTGCTGAGAACTTACTGCTACCAGCGGCCAAAGATGTTATTCAAATTATGATCAGAGACAAATTTGTTACAAAACTGAGTGCAATTTCCTTATCTAACTAAATTGTCCACAGAAGAATAGATGACATGTCTACTGATATTCTTGATCAGGTAATCCAGGAAATTAAATCTGCTCTACTTCCAAGAGTTGGCATCCAGCTTGATGAATCTATGGACATTTCAAATGGTTCACAGTTACTGGTTTACGTGAAGTATATTAATGATGACGACTATAAAGGTGAGTTTCTTTTTTGCAAGTCTATTAAATGACAACTACTGCATATGATAGAGTGGAGATGGTTCATTTCTGAAAGAGCATCAAATTTCTTGGGAAAACAATTGTAGTATTTCTACAGATGGCACTCCTGCTATGCTAGTTGTTGATCTGGATTTCAATGTTTGGTACTGAATAAGTCACCAAAAATCATCATAACTCACTGTATGATCCATCAGCAAATATTAACAATGAAGATGCTACAATGAGAGTTACAAGAAGTAAAGAAAAGTGTCATAAGTTCTCTCAATGTTGTAAAGGTGAGCACTTTAAACAGTCTACTGTTTTCACAACTGTGCAACAGTGTGTTCTGCTATTCACCAAACAGTGTTCTGCTATTTCACACTGAAGTGAGATGGTTGTAGAGAGGAAAAGTTTTAAAACATGTTTTTGAGCTTTGTGAAGAACTTAGAACATTTTTAGCCAGAAAGCAAGATCATAGTTTGAAGCATGTTTCAGTGATAAAAGTGAGCTGCAAAAGAATAGCTTACTTGGTTGACATTTTTGCCATCTGGAATGAGTTAAATTTATCACTGCAAGGACCAAATGCAACATGTTTCAATTTGTCTAAAAAAATCCGATCATTCTAAATGAAAGTTCAGCTTTGGCTAAAAAAATTGGATGAAAATAATTGTGACAATCATGTATCTATTTCAATTTCATGATTGAGATGTAGGGGTGAAGTCTAGCCTGTTAATCTGGAGGTAGCCATTGAGTAGCCAGTGAGGCCTCTGTGTGGGCATGGCTTCCTCCTGAGAATTCTGGGAAGTATCAAAGTATTTCTCTGGTGGAAATGAGAGACCATTTTTCCTGGTTGTTGGGAGTCAGTCTCTAAGATGACGAATTGCAGACAAGACAAGGTGGCAGCATCTGAAAAGCTGGAGGAGAAGCTACATGGCCTTACCCTGATGAAACCAGACCTCTGAAGCTGGAGAAGACACATGGAGACCCCTGCCAGCACTGAGTTGTTTCTACCACTGGATGCTATTGATGGACCCTGAGCCCTGGAAGCAAGAAGCCATGGGGAGACCACTGCCAGCACCGAGATTCTGCATCCACTGGCCTGCAACTTCATGAGTCAGAAGGAGAATTTATAGACCAGTATCAGGCATATGGGCTTATATCAGACTTATGACTTTAAACTGGACTGGGTTGGGATGCTTTCTCAATGTTCCATTCCTCTTGTATATGAAACTTACCCTTATACCCATATATATGTCTATGAATTTGTTTCTCTAGTCTACCCGGACTAACACAATAATATTTACATGTTGCTTACCTTTGAGGAATGTAATATTGAACAAAACAAAAGGATTATGATAATTTCTGTGAAAGAACTCTTGCACATCCTTGCAGATGAAATTTCATTGTATTTTCCAAATCTGTATTTGGATACCCCATTTTCACTTCCCAGAAGCCCATTCACAGTCAGAGTTGAAGATCTTCCTGAGACAGCACAAGAGGAGTTCATTGAACTTATTAATAACGATGCAGCAAGAAATGATTTCTCTACAATGCCAGTTACAAAATTCTGGACCAAGTGTTTGCATTCATATTCTGTTCTGTCTGAGACTGTGTTGTACCTTCTTCCATTTCCAACAACATATCCTAGGATTTTACAGCTTGTTGATTATCAATTCTAAATACCGAAGTAGATTTGTAGATGATGATCTTTGTGGTGCTCTTGCATAAACTGCCCCCAAAAGTTCTGATCCAATGAGAAAGAAGTTATCATAACCCTCACCACAACCTTAGCACTAATGTTGAATTTTTACACATACTGTTGCAAAATGTAGCAATGTAGTTTACTCTTGTTATATTAAGACTACTACCGATGCTATACCATGCTTCAAGGAAAAATTTCATCTATTTGTAATTAGAAATAAATATTTCACAGTATATAATTACATATTGTTTTATGATTAATCACTATGCTTTAATTATTTTCAACTTGTAACCATGAGTATACATCCTGCATATCAGATTTTTATGTTATGATTTATAACAGCAGCAAAATTGCAGTTATGAAGTAGCAATGGGAATAATTTTATGGTTACGGGTCACCACAACATAAAGACCTGTAGTAAAAGGTCCTGGCATTAGGAAGGTTGAGAACCACTGTCTCAATAGCTTTCCCTGACCTCTGCTTTGATTTCTCTTCCCCCCATTGTATAATACCTTCTTTTTTCAAAAATAGAAATAGCAACAACTATATACAACTATATTCTTTGGTAGATGGAATATACAGAAATCAAATTGCCTGTGTTTGGTGGAAGAGACCATGGTGAAGCCCACTATTACAAGCCCAAAACAAGGCCAAACCATCAATTTCTCACATGCGAGTTTATGTTGAAGATGAATAAAGTTAATGGGAGTCCACATGAACTTGTGTATACAACCATTAATATTTTCTACCTCAACTTAAATATCACCTCAAGAATTGATTTAATGCATTGAACAATAATGACTGAAAATCACAGTAGTCATAGAGTAAAATCAAGGACATCATGTGAAGGAAGCAAAAGTTCATTAAAAAGATAAGAAAGAAAGAAAGAACCAAAGAGGATGTCGGAAGAGACTCTGAAACTTGCTCTTATTGTTACTCTACTTAGAGGAGCCACAGCAAATGAAGAAATGAAGTAAAATAGCGGAAAACAAAATTTTGAAATATCCCCATGGGGACATAAAAATCAAAACAAAACACTGCAGTTATGTCTGTTTCAACTCACAGCCACTCCATGTACAGCAGAAGGGGACACTTGCTGGTCCTGCCACCACCTTGCAGCTGATGTTGTGTTTGAGCCCATTGTTGGAGCCACTAAGTCAATCCATCTCCTTGAGGATCTTCTTCTTTTTGTTGGCTCTACAAACCATGATGTCCAAGGAATACTAATCCCATAACCTTGGAATAGATATCACCTGCTGCTTCTCCCACTAGGACATTTCAGCTTTATGTTCAAGGGAGCATTTCAGTTCCTTTCTCTGTTACCAGTGACTTTAAATAAAGTTCAATTTTCTTAGTGGTGTATCCAATTCAGGTCCTGCTGGTGTAGCTTATAATGAGAGTTGTACATAGTGTACTTCACATTGTTTATAGCCTGTATCATCAGTGGCTGTATCATCACTAGGTCAAAAGTGCCTAGTTAGGAACATACCACCAGACACATTTTTCCTGGGGTCTATATAAGGAATGCCCAATGTTTGTCTCAATGGCAAGGTTCCTGACCCACTTTATCTACCCTCAGAAGTGTAGTCACTTTCTCTAATATAGTCATGCCTCCCCCTCCCCTCCACTTGGTCTGAGTTCCCAATTAGGTTCACTAATTTCTCTTGAAGGAATGCATGTCTGCTGATTTGTGATGATCCTAGGGCACTAATATATGGCAGAAATTAATTAATCTTCTCCCTCTCCCCATAACATGGAAAACTGACCCCATCTGAGCTGAGGCTACCTCTATTGAGATGGTCTTGAAGATGTTCAAATAAGGAGGTCATATGGTTTATAGTTTATATGACCTAGATGGACACAATACCTCAGTTTGTAAGTAGATTAGAAGACTACATGACCTGGGAACAAAAACCTGTCTTTATCACGGGATTTATTCTTTTAGTAATTGACTCATACACTACTTGTCCTTTTGTTACTGGCTAACTTTGCTCAACATACAGATTTCCAGGTCCATTTATGTCATGAAGTAGTTTATGGTTTCATTGCTGTTTTTATGGATGCATAGAAGTCCATTGTATGTATGTACCAGAGTTTCTTTATCTATTCCTCTACTGATGGGTATGTGGGCTTCTTCTAGCTTCTTGCTATTGTGAACTGTACTGTACTCAACATGGGAGAGCATATGTCTGTTTGCATTCTCTTCTTTGGGAAGTAATACACAGCAAACGTATTGCTGAGTCATATGATATTTCTATTTCCAGTTGTTTCAAGAAATGCGACATCACTTTCTACAACGCTTGTACACATTTGCAGCCCCACCAGCAGTGTTTGAGAGTTTCAATCTCTCCACACTCTCTCTAGCATTTGTTGTTTTCAATGGGGCCATTGTTGAGCATATAAGGTGATGTCTCATCATTGTTTTGATTTGTATCTCCTAAATGGCTAGTGCTTGTGAGCATTTCCTCATGTGTTTGTTAGGCACTCGAGTATCTGATAAATTCTCTGTTCATGTCCTTTGCCTGCCTTTTATTTTTTTTTATTTTTTGGGGGGAGGACATCACTGCCTCTGATGGTCATGGGCGCTACCCCATGCTGCTCCTGAGAGCCACTGCTGGATTTGAACCGCCAAACCCGAGGGCTGCAGTCCCGCACTCAACCACTTACGCCACCAGGGCTCAGCCCTTTGCCTGCCTTTTAATTTGATTATTATTATTATCATCAAGGTGTTACAGAACCCAAAGATGTGAGTGATTACTCCCTTGTTCCTTGTGAGTTCTGGTTTTAACGCTTATAATGAAGTCTCTTGATGTGCAGAAGTGCCTTATTTTTAATAAATCCCAATCATCTATTTTGTCTTCCACTGATTGTCTTGCCTTTATTATATTTGGTAATTTGTGTTGACCCTCCAATGGGTCCCTTATGCTGTCCCAATTTTCTCTTTGATGAGCCTTATGGTTCTGGGGTTTACATTTATAACTCTAACCCACCTTGTATTGGTTTATGTACATGGGGTCAGGTATGAGTCCTGTTTCATTCTTCTTCAGATATAGATCTAGCTTTTCCAATATCAATTGTCAAAGAGGGTGACCCTCATTTAGGTCTTTTTTTTGGCCCTTTGTAAAAAATCAATTACCTAAAGGTAGATGTTTTTATTTCTGGTTTTTCTCTTCTATTTCATTACCAGCACCAGGCTGTTTAGACAACTGTAGCTGTAGTCTGTTTTGACTACTCTGGCTACACCAGGCTGGGTAATAGATTTGGGGGTCAAGCAGTACAAGGCTTTCTCCTTTTTTTAGCTGTTTTGGAGGAGTTCCTTGCTTATCCTGGGGCTCTCCCATTTCCATAAGAAGTTAGTAATCAGTTTTTCCATTCTTTTAGAGAATGAAGTTGGGATGGTTACCATTTTTTGACACATATATAGATTAATGGGTAAGATGATAAGCTCTAGCATATGCCTGCCTGGAAGTGGATCCCATTTCAAGATTTAGTATCTACTTAATTTTTTCGTGCTGAAACTTCCTCATTTGTAAAATGGAAAGGATAATAATACCCATTTTACAGTTTTATAAATAAGTGTTTAGAACATGGAAAGAGTTTGATAAATGTTAACTAGGATTAATCAGGTCTTGGGTTGGTTTACCTGTAGAAACACTAAATATGTTTTCATTAATGGTTACCATTGAGCTTTACGAGAGTAATAGTTACCGTTAAAAATTGCATCAGGGAAATTTGCTGCATAAGATTTCTTTCAATAGTTAAAGAACAAGGGTGTCTTGTTGAGAGCAAAGATGAGCCTGACCCTAGGCATGGCATTTTCCATTGCTTCATATGCATGTAAAAGTAGGACAATGAATAAAGTGGACTGAAGAAGATTCAATGCCCTTGATTTTTGATACTTGCAATGAGTATCACCAGGGACTGCCAGAAAGCTTAAACAAATCTGTCTTGGAAGAAAGGTAGCCAGAATATTCCTAAGAAGCAAAAATGGAGAGACTTGGTCTTACCGTACTTTGGATGTTATCAAGAGTTTCTTGGAAAAAGACATCATGCTTGGTACAATCGAGGGTTATCCAAAAGATGGGAATCCCTCAAGAAGATGAACTGATACCATGGCTGAAATAATGTGTTCAAATATAATACCTGTGCAACCAGTAGAGAATCAGAAAGTTTGTTGTTCTGTTGGGCAGAGGGTCACTATGAGTGGGTACCAACTGGACAGTACCTACCAACGATAATTAAAAATGTACAAAAGACTGCATCTCATTGTCAATTTCACAAACGAAACGAAAAATTTTGAATCCTATATAAGATGAGGACTTGAGCTTTTTATTCTCCATTTTTTATACAGGAACCATGATATTTGTTCAACTAATCCGAGATTATAATGTCATATTCTTTCATATTAAAATTTATTTGAATGCCAGTGTGTTTACTTTTCAAAATTAGAAGTTATTTTTTTCATTGCCATGATCACAAGTATTTGACGTTTTGGGACATAAGTGTTTTTAGTGCTCATTATCAGTCTTTAGAAATATTTCTTATATTCATTTTTATGATTATCATTTTTAGCCAAAAAGCATTCTGTGTACATTTCAAGCCAGCTTTCATTTCCTTACCAGTCTTTGAGATGCAGAAAGATTCGCCCCAAGGAAAAGCAATCATTAAACTTTAATGTGCAATTTCAGTGTTCCGTTCCCTCCCTCTAGTCACATCGCTTGGACCGTATGTTTAGCTGTGTGCTTGGGTGGTGCCATTTGGCCATTTCCCGCAGGGTGTGTCTCTCCATGCTTTGCTTGGAAGCTGAAATGTATCTCTTCTCCCTCCTAGAGTGAGCCATATCATCACATATGATTCCAAGTACTGCTTGTACCTAGAGGCCTCAACAATCTGCATGTCCATTTCTGGATTCTGTCCCTCTTGCGAGTACAGTACCTCGTGATTTTAATGGGTCATTTCCGGAGGTCTGTTATTCATAAAAATATGTGCTTCTTCATCTGCAAATAATGAGATTGGATTAAATGATCTCAAAGGTGTATTCCAGGAACAAAAGTAGCACTTATTCCTTAATTATTTCACCAGCAGCTCTCTTTACAAAAACTCTTCAACCCTCCCTTCTGCATTTGTTCTATTTTCATTATTGGTTGGAAGTTAGGCATTATTTCTCTAATAAATATTTTTACTCAAGCATACAATCTTTCTTTCTAAGATAACCTCACTTGAATCCTCTCCATGTTGTCAATCTGTTCTGTTACAAGTCTGGTATCCAGAGGTTACCATCTCACCACCCCTGAGTCAACATGCCCTCTTGCCTTACTGATCCATGGATGCTCTCAATTCTCTGAAAATATTTTGGGCATCACTCTGAAAGGGATGCATGTGTCCTAAGAACTGATACTGTTGGGATGATGGATCAAGTCAAGGGAGGGTGGCTCTCCTCCCATATCTCTGTTTTCTCTACCTTGGAAAGATGTTTCAGTAGGATAGACTATTGAGCATAGCCATAGCTCTATCCCGCTGGAGTCTCATGTAACTGGCAGCGTGCAAACCACATTTCTCAGGAATGGTTGTGGTTTCCTTCCAACACATATGGCATGCACCACACAACTGAACACCCCCTGAGAGAGGATCCACCCCCTCCAGGATGAGTCAACTTAAGGGAAGGATGGCACACCCATAGACTGTGTGCAAGAGCTGTGGCTTTGGGTTCCAGGTTACTTAACATCAGACCAGATCTCTAACTCATATGATCATCTCTGATCTCTACCAGAAAACACACAAATAAATGTTCAGGTCCATATGCTTTGATTCCTACTAATGTTACTGCTGCTGCTCCTGTTAGTACTAGACTGCTACTACTGCTACTATTGATGGTGCTGTTTCAGCAGCTAACATTACCACTTTAGCATCAGAGGCATGGTTGTCATTCAGACAGCTTTCATGCTATGACATGAAATGGGCAAAACTCTTTCCATACATCATCTAATTTAGTCTCGGCAATAGCCCTTCTGAGTAATATTAGTTATTATCCCTATTTGAGATAGAGAGAAAGACTAAGGGAGGTGACTAAGTAAATGTTCCACTGTGACAGAGCAGTGGTTTTGAACCTAAGCCTAGTTGACAACAAAACTCATTCTCTTAACTGCTAGTGGGTCACAAGCTGGAAAATGCCTGCACACATACTGACACCCTCCCCTTCCACAACCCTGGCAAATATTGTTCAGAGGCTCCAATCTTCTTTCTGCCTAAACCTAGAAGTGATTTCTAAACCCTTCTCCAGAATGGGCTGAGGCATGTGAGCCAAAGCCTGTTTGTGAGCCCTGAGCTCTGACATATGAAATGGTGATGCTCCCCTCCCTCCCAGTTTTTTATTCCATGGTCTCCTCTGGCATTGAGATACTAGAGGACTGTAGCCAAAGTTCTTTCACTTGGAAGACACAACACTGGTGGAGCCAGAGGCAGAACTTAAGGTGGTCACCACCAAATATTCACTATCTCTTTTCTCAAGGAACACCTATTGATGACTGCTCCATATCCTTCAATATTGAGTCTCTATTCCATGGTGAGGTCAAAGAGTCACCCAAACATTTTGTGCCTCTTCTCGATGAATGCTTTACAGTGACAGGCATCTCTGCTTTTTCACATCTTTGAGGACACCTTCTCTCTTCACTGGACTCCATCCGGGTGATTTGGAACGTGGGACTTCCAGTACCAGGATCTTTCTACAACAGGAGCGCTTTTAGGATCATGGGCATCCATGAGGTGGCCAGCAAGTTCAAGAGACTGGGAACTGAGGGGCTGACACCGAGTCAAACTGTCAGTGCGCAGTCATAGGATCACAACCTTAGCAAAATGCCCAGGCATCCCTTGTGTGGATGAAAATGGTGTCAATTCTAGCAGACCCGATTTCTTCTGGTTATGCTGAGGCATTGCCAAAAAGAAAAGATCAATTATTCTCAAGACACAACAAGTTGAGAATTTCCTCCCGTGTCCTACATATGTATGTTTATGTGAGTTAGACACATCTGTACAATGCAGCAATTATTCCATCTTTCTCAAACTAATAGAGATGCTGGAAACATCTGGTAGTCGATAGTTCATTTTTTTCTGCCCCACCTTTTCATAGGAAGCAGGGAGCGCAACTCAATATATCCCTTGAGAGAGTCTTGAGTTTATGACAGGTGTGTATTTCTTAACGAGTCGTTGTTTGACACCATTGCTTCTCTTAAGTCCAGCTGCAAGTACATTCATCTGGCAATAAAAAGAAAGGGGAGGAAAAGTGAAGTTTGAAAGAAAGTCAGTGTGTCAGGTGGTTGTTGCATAAAGCATCCAATTCACTCTAGAAGTATTTATTCTGCTTAGTTTGTGCAATTTCCTGCAACTGCCTTTTACAAGTCTGTCACTATGATGACTTTGTCTGTTTTGAGAATGACCAAGCTGTATAGTACTGTTTATTCAAGACCATAAGCAGATTTCTTTCCAGTGCACAGCCTAGAAAGCATCAACCTTGAATCTGTGGGGCAGACACCCCCAGCCAAGCATCCCAGCATCCTAACTGAGGCTCACAAAGAGCAGATGGGAATAAGATGAGTCATTGGAGCCTAACTTTTCTGACCCTGTCTTAAGATAACTCTTGGATTTCTAAAGACTCTTTTAGCTCCTTGTGACCTCACTGAGATTAACTTTATCCTCCCCAGCAGTCAGGACTGGCTCAGGTTATTTTTACTGAAAACATTTTAGGGCTTGAAGTGGGATGGTGAAGATGTTGCATTCTTGGTTAGAGGACCCAGTGTTCAGAATTCCCCCCTTCAAGTGACATAATGAACCTTAATTGGCCTGCCCTGGGGCCTTGTTGCAGCTACTTAAGGAGAGGACCAGAGGTATTCCAAAGAAAGGCTTTTGTGGCCAGAGAGCATGTGACGGCCACCCGGATGGTCAAGTGGACATCCACTCTTCTGGCTCATTTGTAGACTTGGTTTGCTAGAGAGTTAGCAAATATTTACTCTGAAAGACTCGCAATGCTAATGGTGTTTATGCCACTCTTGCTTATCTCAAACTTCTCAAACATTTTTGAGGCTGTTTTCAAACCAGCCTCTTGGTTGGCTGAAAGTATTCTGAGAGAGAAGGAAGGAAGGAAGGAAGGAAGGAAAGAAGGAAGGAAGGAAGGAAAGCTCTATTGTTCATACAAACACTTGATTGACCTTTTAACATTCAATATGAAAAGCCAAATACTGTGTTTCCACTTTGGTTCAGTGATTTCCTTGTTCGACGTAAGTGTGAAGGGCTCAAAAATAGAGACTCTTTCTAATTTAGTCTTCGGGATCCAAATCAAGTCCATGCAGAATTGTAGCATACAATGTAGCAATGCCTAACACCTCTCATCCATTTCCCCCACATGTCTTCTAGTAACAAATGGACAATACAATTCCCATTGGATTCATGAGATCACTGAGGCAATGAGGGATATAATAATTTGACCAAGGTCAATGCAAATGAACAAAGGGACTCTGCCTCCACTTTAAATTACCCGGCTCGTCCTGGTCATATAATTTCACTTAGCACATTAAATTATTTTCATTTCTGTAGAGCGTGTATTGTAGAGCCACAGAGCTAATGCAAACAAGCAATTGGACCAAGGCAAGACAAAGGACCTAGTGGGATGGGCTGCTTGAGAGCACAGGTGACCTCAGTGCCCAGGCATCTCCAGCCCCTCACAGCCCCCGCCCCCCTGTTGATAAGCTCAAGAAGGAGCTTGCTCAGTTCCTGTTCTTCCACTAGTTGGCATGCCCTCACACATCCTTACTGCCACTTAATGACTAGAAAGAAATGTGTTTCATGGCCTATCCACTTGGAAATGGCTTTGATGATTGCTGTTTGTGCTGTCTCCAGCCAGTCTTCTTCTCTCTGTCATTAGGGGTGGTCTCCTGATGGTGTCAGGAATGCGCTGAATGTAGAGAATGTGCTGAAGTCTAGGGCTCTGATTCCAGTGAAATTTCACCTTAACCCCCCTCCCCTTCTTTTGTGATTTGAGAACTTCAGTAATTAAGTTCATCATTTCTTTAGGTAAAATTTCTTGGGAGAAGTTGTGTGTCCACATTGGAAAAGCCATGGCAGAAATGTGTTCTGATTCATCCTGGTCACTCTGTCTAAAATGTTTTCTTTGTCTCAGAAACCAATGTATTTGATTTGGGAATGACCTAATGGGTGTTATATTTCTTCCATAGCAGGAAAGAAAGAGATGTCATTTCCCAAGTACAGTCTTCGATTCCTCTTTTCTTTGAGTCCCAAGAGTGGTATTTAATCTTTGAGAACATTATGCTTTGCATATGGTAAAGATTGCTAAAACCATTTGGGACATTTACCAGGAAATTGGTGCATTTTCCCCCTTCTTTTTCTTCAAAGAAGTTACCATCATCCTAACACTGTTTTCTGTGATCTAAGACTCCTCTGTCCCGATGAGTTTGAAAGACATCACCCAAACCTGTATAAACTGGCTTTGCCACATCTGCTGGGCCATGTGGGGCTGAGCTGTGGGGCTCTAACTGGCCTTACTGTACAGATTCTGATGGAAGACACACCTGAATCACCTAGAGGGGTTGTTAAGACTTGGATTGCTAGATCAAACCCCCCGTTTCTGATTCTCTAAGTGTGGGATATAGTTAGGACTTTTCCATAATCATATATATTTCAAAATATTAAGCAAATATTGGTAACCATTTGTCAGCATCTGCGTTGAAGTCAGAAGTCAGATATTCTCCCTAAAGGCTCCAGATATCAGGTTTTTGTGTCTCACACAAAAGATAGGGCTAACCCCCTACTGGATCGCTTCCTTTGAAGCTTCTTAACCACTAGTTTGGTCCCAAATGGGCAGAGTTCACAAATTACTGTTAATATCTCTAGTCTAACCTGTTTAGCCACATCCAGGAGTCTGGTGTCTGATCTTGTCACATGGGGACCCGATACCTTCCTCTCCTATAATGTGTATCTATAGCAAAACCCTTTCCTGGGACGTATGTCCTTACCTGTAATGAAGGGCCTTGCATGGCTCCAAAGCATATCTAATACTTGGGCAGAATAATGAAGCTCTCTCTTGCTCTTGCTCTCTCTGTCTCTCTCCCATTCTCACCAGACACTCTCTCTCCCTCTCCTCCCTAATCCCTTCTCTTTCTCTCCCTCTCTTCCCTAGTCCTTCTCTCTCTCTCTTCCCTAATCCTCTCTCTCTCTCTCTCTCTCTCTCTCTCTCTCTCTCTCTCTCTCCATGTGGACCACCTAACTGGACTGAGGTGAGCATGCTGCCATGAGTTGTGTCTGACTCCATTATTTATCTCTTTCTCATGCTTTCTGTAACGTTACTATAATAATTAATAATTACCACTGTGCAACTATGTCTACTCGAACTTGTGATGTATGTATTAGAGACTGGATTCCTCTGATATCTAAGTATGGCATGATGTATGAACCATTTCTGATCCATGGCAAGTTCCCAGGTAATGCTGGGAAAGAGCCACTAGACAAGGAAAGTGAGAGAAACCGTACCAGCAAGTGCACTCAGACTCATGGTGACACTAGAGGCCAGAGCAGAACTGCCCAATCAGGCCTCCAAGCTTGGAATCCTGACAGAAAGGAGCGTCAGGGGTGCGATGTTTAGTGTGCTGGGATTGCTAACCCAAAGGGGAGAGGTTCAAACTCATAGGAGAAAGACCTGGCACTCTGCGTTGGTAAAGGCAGGTCTACTCTGATCTATAGGGCCCTGACGTGTCAGAATTGACTCTGTGGCAATAAGGGCGATTTTCCATCTTTACTGAAGTTGACTGCCACAGCAATCTCCCCTTAAGTGGCTGGTGGGTTGAACCCACCCACTTTTGGGGAGGAAAATGGGGACAGAAATGACCCAGGGATTTTTGTGCTATGTTGACAGCATTGGGACAGCTTGAAAAAATGTTTTGTGATTCTTTTCTCATTTTGTTAGGATGCTTGAAAAGTGGACCCATGCTGTATTTTTAAAAGAGAACTCTAGGTTCTGAAGAAATGCCCCAGATGCTATCACTTTTGTCCTCATCTGTTCTAAATCCTTGCCCTGAGAATATGTTGTGAGTCAAATGACTAGAAAAGCCATCAAGAAAAGCCGTCTTAGTATGGTAGTCATGTCAACACCTCCTGGAGAGGACTCTGTTTTCACGTGTCACACGGCTCAAAAGGTTAGTTAAATCCAGGACAAGCCTCGATGTGTCTGGACTGAACTAATGAGTAGCTGAATCGTTTACCCATAAGTGCCGAGTAATCCTCATGACCATATGATATAATATGGAAAGTAATCAGCAGTTTCAACAACTGACTTCACTTGGCCTGTTGTTTTCATTTGACTTAACTGATAGTTCCTACATGCCTTCAAGGGAAAACTGGGCTAATTAGTAGAGCAGGAAGAAACCACCTGGCAAAGAGGAACAACTCTAATTACATATGCAAACCTGGCCACAAGGTTCAGTTACAGCATGTGGAGATGGGTGAGAAAATGGGACAATGAGAAGCCCCAGTGCCCGCCAAAGAGGGGAGAGGTAGAGGCCACAGCCAAGGGACTTGATCACAAGTTCCAACAATGTCACTGATGCTGTATGAAAACAACTGCCAAATTATATACAAATGAAGTCAAGAATCATCCCCTCCTCTTCCAAATGCCCTCTAGAGAGAGGCTAATATGTATCACTCCTGACAAGGTAGTCGTATGTCAAACCATCAAAACCGAACCTGCTGTGATCACATCATTTCCAACTCATGACATCTTGGTGTGTGTCAGGATCCAGTAGCTGAATTTTCAGAAGGAAGTCACCCTCTCTTTCTCCCAAGGCAACTATCATACTCCCTGCCATGGAGCCCATGATGATGCATAGCGACCTCCTGGGGGTCCCTGAGACTGTAACTGTTGATGGGAATAGAAAGTCCAGTCTTTCTCCCTCACAGCCACTGATGGTTTTGTGTCACCACCACTGGGACTCCTCTAAGGCAACTCTCGGTGGATTTGAACTACCAGCCTCTAGATGGGTAGTTGCGTGCTCTTAACCATTTCCACCACTCAGGGCCTCCGAATGAAGAATCGATGCCCTCTAAATGCAAGTGTGTAAGTCTTTCAAGCTTAAAATTAAACCTACTGCCAGAGGGTTGTTTCCAGCTCATAGTCCATCTATACCCAATTGTGTGTGTGGTGCATATTCATCTTGCAGAGTGGCTGGTGGGTTTGAACACTCAGCATTGTGGTCAACAGCCCAAACTGACAGCACCACCAAGGCCCTTTAGGGAAAATTTAGTGCCTGTTATTTCATAGCAGGAGATGGTACAGAGTAATATAGTAAGCACAATAGATCAACAAATTATATTTGTTAGTTACCTCCCAGCTCAGAGCCTGTGTGTTACAGTACTCCAGAGGGTCCCATCAGATGGACAATATGTGTGGTGCATTTTGTGATTTTCTGATGGAATTTGTCCTCTGACATGAAACAACTAGGGATCAATTACAATTTGGAGCTCTGATTGCTTCCTACCATCCATGCACATCTTGTTTTCTATGTCCTGTCTCCATCTCGATCCCCACCCTCTGTACTTTCCATTCAACCTCACATTTAATCAGGAGCACCTAGCAAACATTTGACTAGAGGAGCTATGACTGGGGAGGTGAAAGATCTTGGCTTCTGGAATTTTCCATCTCAGCTTCTTGGCTTTGACGTCCTGTTGGTTTAATGGGTTCTACTTTGAACTGCTAAGCACAGGAGAGAAATCAAGCTTTGTTTCTCCAAAAAGTTGAACAGCCTTCATAGCTCAAAGGAGTTGGTTTGCTCTGTCCTATAGGCTTGCTATGATTCAGAATTGACTCAGTGACGGCGAGTTTTGAGTTTCTGAGAGCTTCTTGGCTACTATTGTTTCCTTATTCTTTGCCTTCAGTCTGTTTACTGGACCCTTCCTCCTGCTTTCTATCTTCTTCCCTGTTGCAAATGCCTGCATCGAAGTCAGAGAATGGGAAGAATGCCCAAAGACAACAGGTTGGCTTTTAAGTGACCTCAGCTCTTTTGCTAATTTGGTTTCTGTCCATTGTTTTAGGGCTTACAAGAATAATTTCCTCCCAGGACCTTCCCATTAATAGAAAACCAAAGATATTAAAAATCTTGTCCAGTGTATATTGAGCACTTATTGTGGTTATTGTTTTGTAAGTGCGCAAGTGCACTAACTTGTTTTATCCATGTGGCAATCCTAACATGTAGCTTCTGTAATCACAGTGTTGGCATTTTATGGTTGAGGGGACTAGGCATGGTAAGTACTCTGCTAATGAGAGAAGAAGCAGGATTATTATCCAGGCTAGCTTCAGAGTTTATGTGGTTAAACCTACTCATGTGCTGATTCTTACCTCTTGATTAATAGATTCTCTGGTTTGCAGGTATATACACCGTTTCTCTCACACACTGCCTCCACCCTCCAGCCCAGAAACAATTAAGGTGATCTCATTTTTCTCCTTTCTTATACTTCGACAGAATTATTTTTGGTTCCCCAAGATATGACTGCCAAACACAAAGTCCCCTAAACCACAGGGGATGGAAGCGTGGACTCATTGAAATATAATTTTGGGGTGCTCTGCTGTGATCATCCACACTGGAGGAACCCTGCTTTGCCCATTCATTGTTGAAGCAAATGATAGACAATGAGAGCAGAAAGGAGGGGTCTCATCACCTGATTGAGCCCCACATTTTATAAAGAACTCAAATGGCCGCCAGAGGAGCTAGATGACTTCAGTTCATTTCTGAAACAGTGAAAGCTACAGTCATGAGGATATGTGGATAGAGGGCCACGCAGCCCCACCAGGGTAGGGGAGGGTGTTGTCATGTACTCAGTCAGGCTGAGCCAAACATTTCTGTAACTCAGATCCTTCAAGAAAAGGTGTTTTTGAGCCTATAGTCAGCTACCCTCTCACTCCTAGAAACAAGGGGTGAACTGTAGAGACCTCATTATCTGCCAGAGCTCATATCAGTTCTCATTCATCCAAACAAAATAATTTTATGATATTCAAAGCCACAGCTTGATTCATTGCCAGAATGACCCATTCAAAACAAACAAGCAAACAAACAAACATTGAATTGGGTGTTGAAGCACTAAGCACCAAATATATTTCCTTCACTTTTCAGAAGTGGCAAAAGGCGAAACTAAGCCCAAAGGGAACTCCATGTCAACAAGTGCCCTATACTATGGAGTGACTGTCCTCAGACGGTGACCTTACACATGAGTATTCATAAATGCTGGGGCTGCATGCCGATTCAAGCCTTCTGAGAAGTGGTGAAAATTAAAAGACCGAAGACTATATATTGAAAGCAGTAGCCTTGCTCAGGGCTGAAGAGTTGGGCTAATTCATGGTATGTTAATATATCACCTTAAATATCTTCATCAGCATCTGAAATCTTCCTGGAAGCTTGGAGAAGCCACTAAATGCATCAACCAAATTTCAATTTGTTCTTTGCGATCTTTTAGCAACATTTTGCAGATCAGGGATCACATTGGTAGGCTGTTATGGCAGATTTAAGGACCTCAGAGCCCTCGCATTATTTTTACAGATTACATCTTTTTTTTTTTTTTGGAAAGTTAACCCGTCATATAATGAGTATAATTCTTCTCATTGTTGCTAACAGTTGCCAAGTCGGCTTTGACTCACGGAATGAAATATTGCCTGATCCTTCACCAACAATTGCTGTGTGTCCACCTGGTGTTGCAGTCACTGGGTCAATGCACCTCATTGGAGGTCTTCCTTTCCCCACCTCTTGACCTTCGACTTTACCAAGCACAATGTCCTTCCTGACAGCACGTCCAAAATATGTGAGACAAAGTCTTACAACCTGTGATTGGAAGGAACAGACTAGCTGTGCTTTGTCCAAGACGTACTTCTTCATTCTTCTGGAAGGCCATGGCCTATTTACTACTCTTTGCTCACACAGTTCAAATGCATCAATTCTTCTTCAATATTCTTATTTCATTGTCTAGGTTCTATATTAATAGGAAGAGATTGAATATAACATAGCTTGGGCCAGTCACACCTTAGACCTCAAGATGATACCTTGGCTTTTTAAGATTTCAAAGAGGTCACTTGTGGCAATATTTTGTTTGCTGTCTTGGCTGATTTCTCACAGGCTTTGATTATTGATCCAAAAAAGAATTAAAGCCTTGGCAGGTTCCATTTCTTTGCCGTTTATCATGATGTTCTTTATTGGTCCAATTGAAAGGATTTTCATTTGCTTCCTGTTCAGATATAATCCAGACCGAAGACTATAGTTTCTATATCATCATCAATAAGTGTTTCCAATCATCTTCACTATCAGCAAGCAAAGTTGTGTCACCTGCATGCTACCACCTGTCTCTCAGTTTGCCTTACTACGGTGACTTGCATGTTGCTGTGATGCCAGAAACTTTGCCACTGGAATCTCAAATATGAAAAGGTCTCCGGGGGTGAACAGATTTCCGTGGAGCTTTAAGACTAAGACAGACTAGGAAAAAGACTTGGCAATCGGCTCCAGAAATTTAGTTGATGAAAACATGATGGACAAACAAAATGCTTGCTAAAGTATTCAAAGGAATACAAAGAAAGCTCACCTTCTCATATGCCCGGTTCTCACGTGCTACTCTCCTTCAACAGGAAGTATTTCTGATTTGGGCTACATATGCCAGGGGCATTCAAAAAGTTAGAGGACTACAGGAGATTCAAATGACAACTCTGCGTTGAATAGTTGACACCTTATCACTTAATCGCCCTTCTGGTACACTTTGGGCTCGATCTGGTTTTTAATTTTGTGTGTTCATATTATGGTGTATCTCTTGTATTTTGTCATTGTTGGTAGTCTCCTTGACTGATTGTTATGTATTTTCTATGCATTTTGGCATATGAAACACAGGATAAGTGAATTCATAGAGATGACAACTAGAATCAGGATTCCTGATAGGTACGGTGAGGGGGTGGGCAGTAAAGGTGAGGTGATATCAAGAAGATAATCGAGTCGCCATTCAGTGCAGAAACAGCAAAGCCCACATGGAAGAAGCACACCAGCATGTGTGATCAAGAGGGGCCGAAGGGAGCAGTATCAAGTATCAAAGAACAAGAATCATGTCATTATGAATGAGGGGGAGAACAGGGAGGAGACCTAAGGTCCACTGGTGGGTAATTGGTCACCCCTTTACAGGGGAGTCATGAGGAGGAGACAGACTAGTCAAGGGGCAGCTGGGCAGTGATGATGTATACAAGTTTCCTCTAGTTCCTGAAGCCTTCTTCCCCCCCAACCATCATGGTCCCAACTCTACCTTACAAATCCAGATGGACTGGAAAAGGTACACTGGTGGAGAGGGAGCTGGAGATATGGGGAAACCAGGATGGGTGAGCCCCTTTGGGCCAATGGTTAGATTTGAGCTGTTGGAGGGGTGGAGAGAAGGTGGGGTAGAGAGACGGAACCAACTGCAAGGATATACACATAAGCTCCTATTTGAAGGATGGGCATCAGGGGAGTGGGTTGGGGGAGAGGTCGGGCAGTGTAAGTTATGACAGAATAATAATAATTTATAAAGTATTGAGGGTTGGTGGGAAGGAGAGAGCAGGGAAAGAGGGGAAGGGATGGAAAAGCCGATATTAGGGGCTCAAGGGGAAAGGCGGATGATTAGAGAACGATAATAGCAGCGGACATGTGAAGGTGCCTGGCATGGTGTGTTTATTTATGTATTGTGAAAAACGATGTACAAGCCCCCAATAAAATGATTTAATAAATAAAAAATAAGTTTAAGAGGGCACTGTTTAAAGCTGCTTTTGGTAAGACACTGATAAATGGAATTATGCAATCATATGATGTCTGGAATAGTTTCTGAGAAAATGTTTAGGGAAAAAAGTTAGTGAAAAAAAGAAATTTAATTAAAAGATAATGGAACTCTCCACAATTTTTCTGAAACTCCCTTTTATAAGCTACAAATAATACACTGTTCTCTCTGCTCTTCTTATTTTAATATAATTTAATTCAACTTGAGCTGATGAGTAAATAAATGGAAATGAATTTTTGCATACGCGAAGCAAATACACCTTTGCAGAAATATATATGTACCTGTATAGTACTTTATTTTAGAAAAATATGCAATGATAAAGCAATCAGCATTTAAGAGCAGAGTTTCTGAAGCAGAGGGCATGTGAATTTGAATTCCTTTGATAAACTTAAATGAGGAAATGCTCTAGATCCAGACAAAAAATCTTAAAATTGAGACTTGTTTGTTGGCTTTCACATAAATGTTGAGGTTATTCATGCCTTCATCTAACAAGTATTTATTGGCTTCCCATGGTGTACTTGGCAGCAGAAGTACATCTCTGAACAAAAGAGATGTTTCTCATCCAAGCAGTGTGTACAGGAAAGGCAAATACTGAAACAGACGATTATGGTAATATCCAACGGGAATTGTAATATGGGGTGGAGGGTCGTCTGTGGAAACCTTCCGGAAGAGGACTTAAGCAAGAGAGAAGTGAAGATTTCGAGAGGATTTGCCACTTGTAGGCAGTGACTAGGGTCAACCTAGTGATGAGTAAATGATAAACCTTCAAGGTAGGAGCAACAGCCTGTTCAAAAGGCCGTAGGTAAGTCTCCTGCATCTTCAAATAACTGACAGGTCACGCAGAACCAAATTTGTTTTGCCAGTGTGGACAGTGGGATCTCTTCTAGAAAAGGTGAGCAAAAAGTCCAGTGGTGCTGACTTTAGAATAACATCACTTCACTGTGGGAGCTGGCTCCTGCCATCTACCCCCCAGGGCCTCCCAGAGACTCAGGAGATGGGGGGAGGGGAGGACTGTCACTACTTCATTTGACACCTTTGCAAGACACAGCCATCACAGAGATCGTGTCTTAAATCTGTCCTAGAATTGTTATAATGTAAAAAAATTGCCTTCGAGTCTGCCGGTAAACTGTGGGGATAACTACACAAATTTACAGAGGCTGCCACCTTAACAGCACCCCTTCGATCTTCAACATATAGAATCATATTGGTAACCCTGCCTCCCGGTGAATGAAACATGAACTAGTGATTTTGTAAGCATCTGTTGGAGAAGAGTCTATAACCATTTCGCTCCAGTGGCTTTTTAATGGTTCCTAAATGGACTGCCCATGGTGGAACCACTGCCCTTGTCTTCCTCTCAGATGGTTGTGTTCTCTTAGCTCCTGATTTATAGGCCCTTGCCTGCTGTGACCTTCGCCATTCCTGCCTGCTCTCCCTCCTGCTTGCCTCCTCCTTTCTGATTTATGATTTTCAGTGATATGGTTCATTTTCCCAGTCTGAAATAAGTGCCGTCACTAAATTCCAGAATTAAATATTGAAGTTTGTTTCTTTCTGGGTCTCTCCCTCTCCTAATTAGCTTTTGTGGGTTTTTTTTTTTAGGGTTGTTCATACCCTTGTTTTGGGAGACTACTAAGATTCTTCTCTATAAAAGGCAAGCTAGAGAAAGGAATGACTTGTGGTAGAATCAATTTTCCCTACTGGGTTCTTGGAAGGAATAACTCAGAAAGATGTTCACCAGTACACAACAAAAAGTTTTCTTCGACAAATCAACTTAGCCAATGGTGGAGGTTCAGCCAGGTGACAGGCAACCATTTTCCTCCTACAACATGGACTATTTATAGCCTCTCATATGCTTATATGCAAGTGTAGGCAACATTTAGAAGATTGATTTTGTATGTCAGTAGTGGCATTCTCATATTTCATGGAATGCTCGCCCAAACTGGGCCATAAAGCTGCCCCAGAAAAGAAAGTAGTCTGTCCCTTGCAGTTCAGTGTGGGAGTGGGGGGCTTCCCACAACCCAGTGTTGAAGTATTTGGTTGCAAGGGGTGGGGCAGAGAAGACAGCTGGAGTGTGGTGATGCCCAGAGATTCAATGGGTAGGTCTCTTCTCATATTTTTGCTCACAGATGGAAGCATGTCTGTACATTGTTATGCATCTTTTTTTCTTGATACTATCTCATGGACTATATAAAGAAGACAGTGCCATGAGGATTGAAAGAAGCCTCGTTAGCAGCCAGAGACACGTAGCTGACACACCTTGCTTGCTGAAAGTGAAGAAGACTCAAAGTACTCCCTGATGAAGAGCAGAGTGAAATCTTCAGGATAGATTACATAGCAACATTAAGAAAAAAAAAATCCTTACCCCTGGACCAATTAACAGCGTCTCGAAAAGTGGAGAAATGATGGATGTTGTCAAGGATCCATTAAAAAAAATGCTCAAAGAAGCAGCAGCCAGAAAATCTGCTGCCCGTGGCTTCTTTACAAGTGTTCAAAAGCAGAGATGTCATCGTTGAGGTCTAAGGTCCTAAGAGTATTTTCAGTTCTCTGATATACATTCAAAGCTAGACAGTGAATAAGGAAAACCACAGAAGAATTTATGCCTTTGAATTGCAGTGTTGGCAAGGAATAGTGACTGTACCATGGCCTGCCAGAAGAAACAACCCTGTCTTAAAGGAAGTGCAGCCAGAACACTCCTTAGAAACGAGCATGGTAAGACTTTATGTCTTGTATACTTTGGACAGGGCATCAGGAGGGGTCATTCTCTGCAGAAGGAAACCATGCTTGATAATGTTGAAGGGTCAGTGAAAAAGAGGAAGACTCTCCACATCTGAAAGAGATGGATTGTTACAGTGGCTGCAGCACTGGGCTCCCACACTATAATCGTAGTGCGGATGGCATGGGGCTAGGCAGTGTTTTTTCTGTGGATGGCACCGCCCAGCACTAACGATATCTGGGAAATTCATTCTAGATAAAGTTAGTTCATTCCTTAACAACTGCAAAGCAATGCATGGTCTAGATGTGCTACAATTTCTTTGACCAGGCCTCTCTTGGTGGGCATTTATGTGAACTTCACGTTTACAGTCCTGCGACACACAGGGAACATACATCCTTGAGCACACGTGAGAGAGTCTCTGTCATAGACACACTCGTTGTTAGGTGCCGTGGACTTGCTTCATCTTCATAGCAACCCCGGGCACAAGGGAATTAAAAACCGCACGGTTCTGCACCATCCTCACAGTTACATTTAAGGGCCAGAGAGCTGAGTTGAAAAGAATGCACATTTGAATGGTAATTGATATTTTCTTTAAAAAGAATAAATCACTTCATTGGAGTCTCTTACAGCTCTTTTAACAATCCAAAAATCAATTGTATCAAGCAAATTTCTACCTATGTTGCCATCGTCATTTTCAAAACATTGCCTCCTACTTGAGTCCTTGGGATCAGCTCCTCTTCCCCCACCCCCACCCCTTCCACCCGCACAACCCCTTGATGAATTATATATTATTATTATTTTTATATTGTGCACCACCCTCTGTCTCCATTCATGTTTCAGTTGTAGATCCCCTTGTAGGGGGACAGGTAGGTTAGATGTAGAAAATTGCAATCAGTTCCCCCCTTTCCCTCCTTCTACCCTCACCTTACCCTGACCCTTACTCCCATTATTGTTCCTGAGGGGCTTACCTGTCCTGGATTCCATGTGTTGAGAGCTCTTATCTGTATCAGTATACATGCTGCAGTCTAGCCAGATTTGTAAGGTAGAACTTGGGTCATGATATGGGGGGAGCAGAAGCATTAATGAACTGAAGGAATATTATGTATTTCTTTGGTGTTGTACTGCATCCTGGCTGGCTAGTCCCTTCCTTGTGACCCTTCTGTGAAGGGCTGTCCAATTGTCTACAGATTGGTTTGTGGTCTCCACTCTGACCCAACTTGTTCACATTGATATGATTGTTTTGGGTCTTTGATGCCTCATACCTGATCCCACCAACACAAGCTGGTTTGTTTCTTCCATGTGGGCTTTGTTGTTTCTCTGCTAAATGGCTGCTCGTTTAACTTAAAGCCTTTAAGACCCCAGATGCTATAATTTTTGATATCCAGGCATCATCAGCTGCCTTCACTACATTTGCTTATGCACCCATTTTGTCTTCAGCGATTATGTCAGGAAGGTGAGCATCACAGAATGCCATGTTTTTAGAACAAAGAATTCCTGCATTGAGGGAAGATTTGAGTAGAGGCCAAATGTCCACCTGCTACCTTGATAGTTAACACATAAATATATGTACATAGACCTATATTCCTATCATTATATATTAATATGTTTATATATACATACCTGCATTTATACTCTATAAATGTGTTTTATCTCCTACTTATTTCCTCTCATAATAGGTATTTTCAAGTTGCCCTCCATAGAGATTGAACCAATGTGTGCATATGCCCATGTTGCATGAGAAGGCTTTCTTCCTGTTAGTCATTTTGTTTGACTTATATTTTGTTCCTAATGACCTGGGTTCGAAGATGCTTTTGCTGCATGATGACCCCATATGTTTCAGAGTAGAATGGTGCTGTGTAGGGTTTTTAATTTCTGAGACTGTGTGGAAGCAGATCGCCAGGACTTTCTTCTCAGATGCCTCTGTATGGATTCAAAATGCCAACTTTGCACCCAACCTTTTGCACTACTCAAAGATTTAGAGAGAGAGGCTTACACGGGGGTGGTTAATTCATGACTATGAGTTATACGTAAGTCTGATGCTCAGAACCCAGAGACTCCTTGTACACACATGAAATGTATATACAAGGGAGATTCAAGAAGTCCCTGGGGGGTGAAATTAGAATATAATGGAATCTGAGGATATGAATCAAGAGGCAGTAGTCATTCAGCAGCAGTAGATTTCTCAACTTCTGTGGGGATCCCTGGATTTGACAGGCAGTGCACTTCATGTGCAACCTCCACTTGTCTATCCCCAGAGGCCTGTGTACTGCCACGATGCTGAGCAGGGCTCTGACCAGATGGATCAGGAAAAGAGCTGCTGGCCTACTGAAGATTAGCCTGTCTCAACTCTGTGGAACATAACAGTCTCTTCAAGAATTGATCCTGGGGACAGCAAAGGAACATGCAGCATTGCATTTGCTGTGTGTGTGGTCATCACGAGTCTGGAGTTTACCTAGAGGCTGCTAACAACTCAGAAAAGTTTAAAGGGAAGAAAAAGAACTCTGATCTATCTTATAGAGAGAATTGTGTTGATCATAGGCATATTAGACATCAAACTCAAACAGCCCTTTTTGCCCAGTGCCCCAGCAGATAGGAAGCACTCAATAAAAATATTTATTAATGGTTGGAGGCCAGATTAATTGACTTGGAATATGGTGGACTTTCCTCTTGGGGGCCTTTAGTCTGTACAAATGAATGGAATTGGGGGCCTAGGGGCTATCATTTAATACATGTGTATTGAATTGAATTGAAAAATCTAATTTAAAAAATGGTTCTTAAACCCTGGAATCCTTTGGCTAAGCACACATATATTTTAAATGGTTTAGTTTTACAATCTTGATTTAGGATTTACATCCTGTCAAAAAAAGACATAAAGAACAAGAAAAAAGGAACTTCGACTGCGAATAATGGAATGTAAGAGGTTCAATGTGCATGCCTTAGGTCTAATATTTTGCATTCCTCTAAAGTATCAGAGACAGCCAGGCTTTTATTTCCGTACTTGGGTCTTTATTTACACTGTGTGTATTTCAGGCTGTCTGATTCCAGGGGATCCCGGGGGCAGGTACCGTCTGGAGAAGTTAGCACTCCTGGGCACTCATTAGCCGCCATTGTTACTTCTCATTCTCTAACCTTGAATTAGACATTCTCCGAAGCCCAGAGAATCCTCTACCTTGCACAATTCTACTCTGCCCTTCTTGGGACCATACAATCTGATGGCTTGTGTATCACCAAGCTGACCTTTGCTGTGACTTCTTTGAAGAGAAGACCAGGCTTTTCAACCCTAATGCTAATGAATCTGGGGACTAGGCCTTTCTTTGCGGTGGGACGGTCCTGTGCACTCTTGGATGTTGAGCAGCCTCCCTGGTCTCTACCCACTACTTGCCAACAGTACCACCCTCATAAATGATGACAATCGAAATGATTTTCAGATATTGCCCACTGTCCTCTGGGGATGGGGGAGCTTGGTCCCAGGTCGATTACAGGTTCCTGTCTTATAACTTCTGACCTTCTGTCATTCTCCTTTTCTGCTCACCTCCCTGTGTTATCACCACCACATTCCTTGTACCCATCAATGATATGATACAGAAATCTGTGCATGGAGTGGAACACCTGGTCCCTCCTCAGACAGCCTGTGTGATAGTGATGGATTTGGTACTGACTTGAAAGAATCCTAGGACAGGAGAGTTGGAGGCCCCTATACCTATCTTCTGGCCCCAATCCTTGTGAGGGGTCAGAAGCAGGAGGGGAGAAGACAGTTCTTTCACCCCCATGCCTTGATCAATTTTTAATTTCCTTGGGGGGCTGCTATTGTCTTCCCAGTTCTGGATTTCCTGTCTCCGTCACCTTTCCCTGCTTCCCACTCCTATGGAGAGTTTGCACATCCCCGGTCAAACAGGGAGGAGTGGAATTCTGTGTCTCTTCCGAATGACACCAACACTCTGAGCTCAGCATCCTGGGCAGCACTTGCCAACTGTGAAAGAGACGCTTCAGGGCCCACATGGACACATCTGCTTCAACATTAACACAGATAAAGAGACTTCAGCTCCCACTGGTGTGGTATATTTTTGTGTCTCTACTCAGTCGTCTTATCTGGACACCTCTTTACACTAGACAGCTTCAAAAGCCACCTTCCCTTTGACTGGATCCTCCCAACGCTCTGCAGATAGGACCCTCTGGTCCTCGAGGCTGTCTTTAGAGAGCACTAGAGTAAGATGGATGACTCGGTGCAGAGGCCATGCCTTGGCGGAGCACACTTGAGTGTTCATTGGTGGACCTGAAGAAGGCAGATTGTTCCCATTTCTGATTTAGTGTTATGGAGTCATTTCATGTTGTAGTTGTGTTTGGAAGGTCCTAGTGTCGTGGTGACCTGAGTCAATCATTGCGCTATGACAGTGGGCTGGGATGTCCTCTTCCTTCCTTTCCACAGTTCTGGGTGGGGACTTGACAGTCCCAAGAGCTAACTTGCTGCTTTTCAAAAATCTGTGTCCCCTGTCTGTGTTGATCCAGTGCAAGTCAGATTTCTTTTGTTTGCCTCTTATTTCCATCCCTTGTGGTTTTTTAAATTTGTTTTGGGTTGTTGTGGGTTTTTTTTTTCAATTGCTTCTTTGTTTTTTCAAGAAAATTGCCACTACCTCCACCGCTGACATTCTGAATTAGGGACTTGGCTTCCTCTTCAGTCTGCGCTTTCTCCTCTTCTTCTCTGCTCTGCTTTGCCTGTGTTTTGCTCACCTTCCCCCTCTAATTTTTTTGCACCTGTGTTCCACTTAGAGTCGACATTTGTGGGTGCCGAATTTGGACAATATTTTAAGTAGAATATTGTGAGAAATATAAATACAGACAGCATTCCCATGCTACAGTCAATGAATTTTAAATCTGGATAATTATCCAATACCAACTACAATACCATAATTTCTCAGTTCATTCTGTCCACAGAAATGATTGCGTAAAATATGTATAATGCAACATTTGAAGTATTGGAGACCCACTGGAGAATATACTAGCCTCATCCTGCCCTTGAGGTTGAAAAAGATTTGACGGCAATAGGGTTGTGTTTTTGTGTTTTGTCCTATATTCATTTGTACAGCATATGTCATCAAGTAGCAGATGAAATATCTAGTACTAGATGTGCATAAAGAAAGTAGCCCTGGTGGCTCAGTGTGTGAAGCAATGTAATGGGCTTTGAAATGCAAGGTCAGCAGTTCAAACCCTCCAATCACTCCTGGGGAGAAAGATGAGGCAGTCTGTACTCATAAAGGTTTATAGTTTCACAAACCCTATAGAGGTTCATTATGAGTCTTGATAAAGTTGATGACAATGGGGATCTTGTGTTATTGTTTTGGTTGGGGATTTTGCAGGAAATTGCCATTGGTACCATGTGTCCATGTATGCAATCGCATGTCATTTTATCACCTGTAAAAAAATTTCTGTCACCATCACCATAATCACAATACAGAACTGTGCATCATCATAGGGATCTCCATCATGTTACCCACACATCCTAATCTCTAACTCTTAGTAACCACTAAACCATTTTCCAATTATGTCACTTTGAGAATTTTCTTTAAGTAGAATCATGACCTTTTGAGATTGGCTTTTTTATTATTCAGCATAATTTCTGGGCAATCCGCCCAAGTCATTTCAGCCACAAATAATCTGTTCCTTTGAATGACTGAGAGTTGTTTCATGATGTGGAGGTACCACATAGTCCTTATCTATTCACCAGGTGATGCATATTTGCATGCTTTTCAGTTATTAGCAATAAAGCTATTTGGAATATTTTTGTACATTTTTGTGTCCACTCAAATTTACTTTATCTGGAATAAATGTCCAAGAGCGCTATGTGAATGTCAATGATGTTGCTGTCGGTACCGTCGAGACCTGGTGACCTTTTGTCCAACAGATCTGCTCGGCTGTGTACCATTCTCACAAAAGGACCATCCTGCTTTACTTCTAAATATTAGCTAGAAGACAGAGACCCAGCCAAATATAATGTTAATATTATTAAAAAAGAGTTTTATTCATTATTAAAAAACAGTTTTATTCATATTGATTCATTCATTATTTGTTTTCTGAGGTTTTCTTATATAATATTTTAGATACTTTCTCTCTTACCTATCAATTTTAGCAGGATCCCAAAATTCTACTTGGGGTGACTTTTGCAGTTGGAAACACAATGTCCTCACTATGAAAGAAATCAGCACTATTTCACTTAAATCTTCCCTTTCTATGCAAGGAATCAGAAACCCTGGTAATGTGACTCATTGGACTGTGAATAGGAAAGTTAACAGTTTGAGACCACCTGCTGCTCTAGGAAACCCAAGGGGTCAGTCCTATGCTGCTGCTATCCCTAGGAGTTGAGTGGGGTTCACTTGATGGCAATGTGTATGTATGTGTCATGCAACTGATTGTTTCAATGCCATGCCTGTGCAGGCTTTATAAAGGTAAGTGGCACCTATGATCATCTTTTCATGATTTGCTATTTCAGTCTTCCATGTTTTATCTTTGTTTTTTTTTGGGGGGGGTCAGAATTAGATTTAAATGTCTGTAAAAAACTGGCAGCCCCTCATGTTCAAAGGCATAGCCTCTCTGTCATTAGTGTATTGCGTTACTTTCACCATTATAAATGTAACAGAAGTAATGTGCCCTGGGTCTCCCATATAAGCTTAAGGACATAAGCTCCGATGGGGTAACTCCAGCCTCCATGAAGCAATTTCATGGTATGTGACTTAGTGCAGATTGAAGGCACTGTCACATTGGGCTTCTGGGATTCTCATTAGACAGTTCAGGCCAGAGTCTGAAGAATGAAGGAAAAGGATACTGCCAAATGTGTTGCAACTGCTGATGTGATTTGCAGCTCATTTATTTTAGTGAACATATGTGGCTAGCCTACATTTACTTTTAAGTCCAAATATTCCAAAAGTGGATGAGAAAATGAAAGGGAAGAGAGAACCTCATCAATTAATTGGGTGGCACTTTAGACACGGGTGTAACCAAGCTCTTGAAAGGAGATGTCCCAGCCCAGGAAGTTTGCTGTCCAGCCCTCAATCTTTCCTGGACAGCCCTCCTGGTTTTGAGGTTTATGACTGATGATGGACCATTTATGGAGTTTTCATGATATTTCAGTGGAGAAGAATCTGACCAATGCCAATTAAAGGATAAGAGTTGAAATGAGTTGGCTGAAGTCACAAAAGAAAGTTAATTCTGAAGTTGGCACTAACCATCTGGCCCTAGCTTTCATCTTCTTAGTCAAAATCATTTTGAGTGACTGTAAGACCCAGTTTGCTCAGAAATATCCCGGCTAAACTATCCCAGTGTAAACATTAATAGTGCCCCTTCCATTTTCAAAAGTTTCCCAGTTTATAGAGAAATTCTATATTTGCCCTCTTGTTCAGCTGCATTGATACATATTTCCTGATTCAGTAATACAAAAGACTTGACACTTGTTCTTTTTTTGTAAAACAAATGGGAGAAGATCATGGTGTCCTTCAAGTTTTTGTTATACTGATATAAAAATGCGGCTCAATGATTGATATTTTGTTTGCTAATATTAGATTACCATTCTAAGTCACATAACCATGGAAAATAAGTATATATATATATATATATATATCCACACAACCATCTGTACCAGCATTTTCCTTTTGGGGGAGGGGCATCACTGCCCTCCGGTGGGAGTGGGAGGTCCAGCCTTGCTCCTGGAGAGCTGCTGTTGGATTTGAACCACCAAGCCAGTGGGCCGCCGTCCTGCACTCAACCACTACGCCACCGGGGCTCAGCCCTGTGCCAGCATTTTCATTGCAGTTTGATATACAATATCCCCAAATTATAAAAAAATAGTCAACCAACGAAATGTCCATCAGAGAGTGTGATCTCTTCAGTTGATGGAATAAAAGTCACTGCCATAGAGTTAATTCTGACTCAAAGCAACCCTTGAGGACAAGGCAGGGTGACCTTGTGTGTACCTGAGACACTAAGTCTTTAGGGGAGGAGAAAGCCCCATCTATCTCCCTGATGGAATACTTCACTGCAATAGAAAGAACAAATTATGAATCCACAAAACTACATGTGTGAACTTAAAAAGCATTATATTGAATAAAACTCACCAGATACAAGAAGTACATCTTATATATGTTCAGTTATATTAAGTGCAAAAACAGGCAAGGCTTCCCTCTAATGATAGCCTTAGAATATTTGTTGCTCACCTTGGGAAATGGTAGTTATGGTAGGAACTAGATGGAAGTCAGGGAAATCTCCTAGGGTAATGAAACAGCTTCTATAGCTTAATCTGGGAGGCAGTTGCATGAGTAAATGCATATGTAAACATTCAGTAAGCTTCACATTTCAAGTTGGAGCATTTAATTGTCTATAAAGTTTATCTCTCAGTTTATATAGAGCCAGAGAAGAAATCATATATGAACAACACTTATTAAACATTTCTATTAAATATCTCCAGCATGACTAGCATTGCCTCATTCAGAAAAGTAACCCAAGTCACTAATTTTAAAAATGACCATAACTCCTTTTGCTGAAGAAGAAGTGTCTTCTTCTTTCCTTCAGTCCTTCTCCACCACTGCATGGTTGAATCCTGACCATGTCTCTCCAAAGTTTTCCCGTCTCAGGTGAAAATAACTAGCAAATGAAAACCTCTTTGTGGGGTGACGTTGGGGCAGGGATGAGGTGGCATTGGCTGGCTTAGCTGACAGTCCTTGAGGTTCCTAGAAGGACTCAGGACATGGGTATTAGGACACAACCACAGGCTGGGACACAAAGCAGTCTTCTTTCATTCTCTTCCCTCCTGCCAAGCCCTGTCCAGGAAGGGGAGGCGAAGAATGAGGCAATTTGTGGTTGGAAGCACACCAATTGGCTCATTCTGAAATTTGCTACAAAATCATATCGTAATTATAAACAGGCCGACTCTGTTGTCACGGCAACAGAAACAGATTTTAAGGCAAAAGTGTGGTGGGAGTGAGGAAAGGTATGTAGTTGATTGAAGCAACTTTCTTTTTTTTTTCTTCACTAAAACATTCGTGTTAGATGGCTTTAGAGATCAGGGTGGCCCATAGTCAAAGGTGCCAGCACAGCATTTGCCCTCTCACTCTTGAGCTCTACTTTTGCTCCTGTTTGGGGATTCAGCCAGAGAGGTGCTGGACGCTTTAGGAGGAGGAGGGGTGGCACTGTGGGTTAGGCACTGTGCTGCTAATCGCAGGATCTGAGGTTCAAATCAACTAGCCATTCTACAGAAGAACACTGAGGCTGTCTGCTCCTGTACAGATTGAGACTTGCTATGAGCTGGCAGTGAGAAGGCTTGAGATGAGTTCTTCTCAGTCAGTGATGCATTTATCCCCCCCCCCCCAGAGAATCTCTGGCAATGTGTGCAGCTATTTTTTGATTGTCACAATTTAGACCATCCCTTCCCAACCTGTACGTTTCCCCCCCTTTGGGGGTTGAATGACCCATTCACAGAGTTTGCCCAGTTCATAACAGGAGTAAAATGACAGTTAGGAAGTAGCAATGAAAATAATCTTATGGTTGGCGGGAGGGGGGGGGTCACCACAACATGAGGAACTTTATGAAGGGGTTGCAGCATTAGGAAAGTTGAGAACCAATATTTAAAGAGATAGTACGCATGGCATCAAATGATCATAGGTCAAAGGTGCTGCTAAGGTCCCTACAATGCACAGAATGGCCCCACGATCAAGAGTGATTGAGCCCCAAATTTCCGTGATGCTGAGGTTGGTTACCCGATTTAGACTGAAGTTCATGTCCAGGATTAAGGAAAAAGGTGAATCAGAATCCCATCATGGAACTAGTCCCCTAATTTTCTTTTCATTTTAGAATTCCATCCAAGGATCTGGAGAGACGCAACCATCAAAGCATTTCTCATTGACTTTATGGGGCACAAAGACACATAGAGCCATGGGAATCCATTTTTCTTCCCATGTAGATGCAGAACATATCAAGGTGAATTGGACTGAGGTTTGTTATCATTGAGGAGGAACCCAAGAGAACTTGGTGAGGGAAAGTCAAACAGTATCCACACTTGGGTTTATTTAAAAACAAAACAAACATATTTAAACATGTTTCCGAGACAGCGTTCTGTCAGTAATCCATTTACTTTGTCCACGTATTGACAAGTTCTGTCAGCAATCCACTTATCTTGATTTCATTTAGAAAGAAACCAAAACAAACAAACAAAAACCCTTCATTGCCATTCAGTCTATTATGACTTATTGAGACCCTATAGAAGTACCCTTGTTGGTTTCTGAGACTATAACTCTTTGCAAGAAAGAAAGCCTCGTCTTTCTCCTGAGGAGGGACTGGTGTTTCAAAATTGGCTTCCAAGGGGACCTGTTGGGCCATTTCAATTTAAGGCGGAGAGGTCAATTCGGAAGATTAAGGCGACTGTGTTGTGGGTGCTGATGGACCTTCTTGTGGGACTCAGGACAATTACAGGGATCATTAAGAAGAAAATGGAAAATTGCAATGTTGAGAAAAGGCTGAGAAATTTTCCCTGAGGATCCTCCACCCTACCCACCCCCATTCCAATACATCTGCTCATTCTTGCAGTCTAGCAAGGGCTGTTCTCTGCAAATTCCCCTGGAAATCCTACTCCATCCCCCCACCCCGAAATCTCCGATCTTGCCTCCTCATAAGATCCAAGCAGTCATTTTGACTTGGTGTAGACTAAGGAATTCTTTGGGAAAGGGTCAGGAGCCTGGTCGTATTGTAAGTTGTGCGTTGGGCAATTAAAAACCATCAGCCACTCAGAAGGAGTCAGAGGAGGCTTTCCACTTGAAAGGCTTAGGAACCCACAGAGGCAATTGTACCCTGTCCTGTAGGCTCCCTGTGAGTCAGAGATCATTCCATGGTGCTGAGTAAGTTCTGGAAAATGGGTTGGGAAAGGGTTAAAATCTCTCAATCCACTGCCCTAGAATCCAATTCAGTTGTTCAGTTGTCACTCTGCCAATTGTGATGCATAGTTACCCAAAAAGGGGCATTTGTAGTGATGTTAGATAGGGCTCATGGCATAAAACTTTACAGAAGCATATAGCCTCATCTCTCTCCTGAGGAATGGGCTGGTGAATTTGAACCACAGAACATGCAACTAGGGTTTGAGAGATAGAAGTGCTGACTTCCAAAGGGTCTAGACTTTGAGGAACTGGATAGAAAAACAATAGCTTTACACAGTGAAAACTTTCCTTGATGCAGGCGTCTAGGATTTTGTAGCAATACTTTTTGACTCACCCTCATACAAGATAGTCTTCTGCAGGAGATATCAAGAATAAAGTCAAAAGGTCACTGAATGAGTCATCTGAAAACCAGGGTCCTAGTCCTGAATTATTACATATCTCTTGACTGGGTGACATTGGATGGTGTAGACCCGCAGGGGTCCTCAAACTTTTTTAAACCAGGGGCCAGTTCACTGTCCCTCAGACCACTGGAGGGCCGGACTATCGATTAAAAATAAAAGAACACTATGAACAAATTCACTGCAGGCCCGGGATGAGTCAACCGCTAAGCAGGACAGCAGCAGCAAAACTACATGGTGGACTGTATAAATGTCCTTGGTGGGCTGCATGTGGCCCGTGGGCCATAGTTTGAAGACGCCTGATAGGGACTCACCTTTCATATTCATGAATTAAAAGAATTCCAACTTGAAGACTTCAAAATCTCTTTTATCACCAATCTTCAGGCATCTGGTGGCAACCAATATATTCTTTACAGGAAAAAAAATTGGTGCCATCAAGTTGGAATGCCTTAGATATGGAAATGATTAGAAGAATGTCAAAATTGTTATTCAAGCTACTCTCTTTTTAAAAAAAAAGATGCACTCTTCATGCCTGTCATAGAGAGGAAGTTCCTTTGTCTCTAACATAAACACATGTATCTCTAACTTGTCAGTTTAACTGTTTGGCACAATGTGCTGCAGGTAAAGACCAATCCCCGTACAGAGCTGTTAAACATTTGTTCCTAAGGTTAACTTTTAAACTCAGCATATAAAAATAATTCTGTTTCGAAATTTGATATGTGCGCCTTCCTTTTGTATTGCTCTTGGCTCTTGGAGAACTGCAGAAATGTCCGTTTGTTATTCCTGTTTGCCTTTGCTAATCCTTCCAAAGAATGTGAAAAGGCCCACGGTCTTTTCTATTAGGAAAGAACTGAGATGAAAATGGAATTAGTTTAAGCTCCTTTCTCTTGCTCTGTGTTGGAGTAAGGAGGGTTATTGTGGCGCTTATGAAGGCGACGGGGCTTTTCACAGTAAGCTAGCATTTCATTGTATGAGCATTCATGAGGGGCATTGATACAGTGAGGCCTGGCAGTTTTTCACAATTTTGATGCCAAGATCTTTCAATGTCCTTCTGAAGTGCTGGACCAGGTGGTGGACAGAAACGCATGCAAAGTTTAAGCCCTGGTGGTGCCAAGTGGGGGTGTGGACGGACACAATGGAAGGTGCTGACTTGCCAGACCAGTGGGGAATGTGGCATGGAAGGAGAAGCCAGTTCAAGTGCTGAGGAGTTGGAAGTGGTGTTGCTCTAGGTGAATGTCTTCGAAACAATATTCCTTTTAATCTCAAAAATTATAGAATATTTTCCCATTACACCAAAGATGCCATAGACTGCCCACCATAGGGATAGACTTTGTTTAGTTTCCACTAGTTACAAAAAGTATGCTGGTTCATCCATACCCTTAATATAGGGGTATTTGTCTACTTAGAATACCACTGTGACACAGGGTGAAGCTAACCAAAAATGCACATTGAAGCGCATGAATTTGGGTTTCACTTTTCACGCCCAAGTTGGCATTGTAGAGGTATTAAAAGAAACAACTGTGTTATGATATTTATTTGTAATTGTGAGGAGTTCAGGTGGTATCATGGATTACCTAGTAGGCTGAGACCATAGGTTCACAATGCAAAACCACAAGCCACTCCCTGGGAGAAATATGCCTTTCTCAGAAACCCACCCAATCAGTTCTCTTTGATACTTTAAGGTGGCTGAGAGTTGGAAGAGATTTGATGGTAGTGAGGGGTGTTTTTTGGGTTGTTTTTAGTGATTACTTGGTGGAGTTCTTCAACCTAAAGCCAAGAGAATTCTAGAATTAAATTCAGACCCATTCCAAGGAGCTCCAGATCATACATACACCTCAAGAGCTGGGTGGGGCTGCAGGGCCCTTGTCAGGCCTGTGTTATGGTTAAGAAATGTTTTTATTTCTTTTTCTAAGCTGAAATATTTCTCTATTGTTCCAAGACAGAAATTTCTTTTCTGGCTTTTTAAATATTGCTGGTGGGATTTTTTCTTTCTCCCTCTTTACTTTTTCTTGATATTACTTTTGTTATTTTCTTCCTTCTGTTTCATCTTGTCGCTGTTAGGTTTCAGGTTTATGAAGTACAGAAGGAGTGGATGCATCATAGAGACAATAACTGATCCGATGGTTTCTTGGGAACGGGCTTGGAAGAGCTAGGGGAGTTGGGGAGCAAATAATGGACGCAGGGCAGAGGAGGGAATACTAGAACCGATTGTGATGATGTCCATGCAACTCAATTTAAAAGTGACTTAACTATGAAAGTGTATGATATGTGAAGTTTATATCGATACATCTACTGGAAGATTAAAGCAAATGGTTTGCTGATCCCTTGATAGCAGAAAAATATAGATTCTTATTTTACGGCTTACTCAAAAGAATAAGGAACCCTCAGTACACAAACAATAATGCACTCGGCTGCTAACTAAAAGCCTAATGATTAACACCCACCCAGTTGCTCTACTAGAGAAGTATATCTGGCAATCTGCTTTCATCAAGATAGTCTCCTCTACCTATGAGATGGCTCCAGGGAACTTCTACTCTGCCACACGGAGAAGCCTCGCAAAAGCACGCAACATTACTGCCAACACATCTATTTGGGTTTCAAATGGGGGAAATGTCCAATGGAACCTTTCTATACAATTCAGACAAGCAGCTGAGAAGTGAAGGATGAGCACCCTTTTCACCAAAGCGGTTCCTTTCTTTTCGCATCCTCCTTACTCCAGTGGCGGAATCTTGCATTGAATTGGCATTTCTACACCTGGGTCTAAGAGGAACAAGACAGGGAGATGTTCCTTTTTGTACTAAACCTGGGTTTCCCCGGGGGATGCTGGAATGATCCAGGTGATGGTGGGGCAGCAAAAGCAGATACCTACACTGGATCTTGGATAATGGGCTAGTGTACAAATATTTTTCATTCCTGGCCTAGTGGGGAGGGGGGGGTGCACCGAGTATTTTTTTTCCTGAAAAGGGGGCAGTAAGCCAAATAAATTTGAGAATTTGTGCATTAGACAATTTTTTCTGCATTTTAGGAAGCATGTCTTTCAATGTTAAGTGAATGCTTGAAGTTGTGAGAAAAAAAATGATCTTTTTGAAATTCTAATACTCACAGTGGAGAAAAACCAAAAAAGCATGAGAGAAGTGGAGAAACAAATGGCGGTTTCTACTCCCCAATGCTTTGAAAGCTTTTTTACTGTTCACCCATTCACGTGAGGTGGGCATCTCAGTGATTACCCAGGATGCCCTTATGTGAAAGTCAGGGCCTTTCTTGGTGCTCGGTCAGTACCTGCTTCAGAGCACTCTCGTGCCCTGGCATCAGCAAAGTGGCCACATCGAACTTCCTGTGGCAACACCGAGGGAAAGGACAATCCAATGCCACATCTGCCCAAGGATGATTCCCATGACACAGAGGTCAGATGAGCCTCCATGCTCCATCCTATTTACCCTCTTCTGACACCAAAAGCCATGGCAGTCAACTTTTCTGTTAGTTTCAAAAATTCATTGCAAAGACTGCCCAGAACTCACAGACACTGCTCATGATTTATGGGCATACTAGGGAAGCGAGCAGGTTACCATAAGTCAGAATCAGAAAACATTAAAGATGCAGTCTGTCTGCAGCAAAGCCTCTTCTCCACTATCCAGGCAGGCACATTTTCCCTGCCTCAATCCTTTGAGGGCACTTAGTTTTACTGAATTTGGAGGCCAGGGAACCTCTGCTGCCACTAGCGCTGTTGCTGCCACCACATGCTTCTGGCTTTTCTTTCTCCAAGGCTGTGCGATTTCTTATCCTTTCCCCTTAGATGACTCAATTTGTATCCAGAGGACTGGTGAAACTAAGCAGTTCCAGAGTTAGAATCTTCCATGTCTTGTTTGCATGTGCCTCCTACCCAGTCATCTGGTGGGTGCCATGACGAGATGGAAGAGTCATATCAATTAATTTAGCTTCCCTGAATTACCTTTTGCTTCTCTTTTCCCTTTCCTTAATAGGGATATCTCATTTAAGTAGTTCTGCCATAAGAGAAAAATCACAAATGGGTGGCATTAAATAGTAGAAATTGTCTCATAATTCTCCCAAGTCAGGGTGCCAGCAGTTACAAGCCCTCTGTGAACCGTCTTCTAGGTTCCTGGTTTCAAAATTCCATGCTCTTTGGTATTCATTTGCTTACAGAATGATCTTCAATTCGATCTGTCTTCCCCCAAGGATGTGCTTTCTATGTCTAGTCTGCTCTTTTTATAATACAGAAGTGATTAGGTTGGGGGTCCATTCTACTCAATGACTATATAAACACAACCCAGAAAAGGCTATTTCCAAATCTGATTACATCCACAGGCACAGGGGCTAAGATTTCAATCCATATTTGGTGGGGGATGGGGGATGGGAGGGTGGGGCACAATCCTATCCTTAACATTGGGCATTTGCCAAATTGCTTTCTTTCTTGCTTCATAGCCTTGTCCTAATAAGGCTTTCACTCCTTCCCTAAATGGAGAGACTCACATCTTTTTTTCATTCCTTCAGATCCACCTATCTTAGAGTGTGTAGGGTGGTACAAATAGTTAATATGCTTGGTTGCTAACCCAAATGATAGAAGTTTTTGTTCCCTTTAAGGTGGCTCAGAAGAAAGGTGTGGTAATCTACTTCCAAAAAGTCACTCATGCAAACCCTACAGAAAGTAGTTCTACTCTGACACATATAGGGTATCCATGCATGAGAATTGCATTCATGGCAATTTGAAAGGGCTTGGGAGGTGGGGAACATTATCTCTAGTATCAACCTACAAGATGCCACTAGCATGTCAACAGTTGCTACAACCCAAAATGCCTCCAGACATTGCCACATGTTCTCTGGGAGCAAACTTGTTTTTGCTGAGACCAATCCAAAGAGCTATTGACCAACACTGGGTGGCAAGATGTGGAGATTGGTCTTGGAAGAGGAGAGAAGGTTTTGAAAACAAGTGTCTTTTACCCAGTGCTGAGACCAACTGGTACACCTTTGTCAGCAGTGGGGTCAATTTCATTTCTCTTAAAAATTAGGAAGGAAATAGATCATTGCTTTTCCTCATGGAAGGTAGTCTATCTTGGCAGGTTTTTGTTTCCAAACAAAACTGAAGGATAATAAAGAGAAAAGGATACCTTAGAATATTCACCTTAATCTACCAGAGATCACTTGTTTGACTTTTTTCCATGTAAGAACAATAAACTCCTTGAGCAAAGCTCTGGAACATACCCAATACCAAAAGGGAAGAAGCGTGTGGTTAAAGGTTAGACAAAGAGCAGGGTTAACCTTTCGACGTTTCCATTAGACAAGGCAAACATTCTCGGTGAAGCCAAGCATCTGTCTCTTCAGTGTCTATCAATTTAATTGTATCAGTTTTTAACTCACCTTCTATGAATGAAAGAATCCGTGTTATTATCTCATTAATTTTATCTGTGCACTTCAGACTTAGATGGATTTAGCAAACACTTACTGAGTGCCCATTCTATTCAAAGCAACAGGTTGGGGAAAACTGAAGCACATCCAGTCCTTGAGAATTGTAATATTGTCCTCCACAAATTTGGGTGGTAATTGTGATTGAATTTATTAAAGATCACATAGTTAGTGAGGGATAAAAATTCAAATCCAGTTCAGGTGAACACCAACAGTCACTTTCTTTTCTCTATTCCATGTTGCATTTTTATTTTAAGCTTCATAAATTCTTGACAATATTTCCACAGACTGGAATTGTACATTGATTCTATCTCTATCATTAGAGCAGTTGGAATGTTTCACATATTTGGAAACTCATACATTGAAAATACAAATTTTTAGGCAGTTGGTATATTTAATATGCCTTAAAATGTAGATTGGGGTACTTGACATACACATGCAATTCATTTAGGCTAAAAGTAAATAGCTATATGAAAAATATATATCTTTTCCACCAGGATTGTATTTCTGCACGTGCTTCATTCTTTATTTATTTGGCTATAATAATGTTAGACATTGTAAAATAAGCAAGATTTTTGCCCCTAAAAATGTTGACATATTTAACATCTACATAATGTCAGATTTTTAAAATAACTTTTCCCTTTCATGTCTGTTTCTATTCATCTGGGTCACCAATTTGCTGCAGAAGTGGTTGGAATGACAGTGTGAGGTTTGCAAACTTATGTCCATGGCCATGGAGTCCATTCCAACTCATCACGACTCTATAGGAAAGGGGAGAATGGCCCCATGGGATTTCAGAGATTGTCTATCTTTATGGAAGTCAGTTGCTGCTTCTTTTCCCCACTGCATGACCACTGGGTTCGAACTGCTGATCTGTCCATTACCTCTCATGGTATCACCAGCTCTCCTTGAAATTTATGACAAACTAAGGTTAATGTCCACAGCAGAAGGAGCATCATTCTGTGTCTTGTCACAGAAAACCACATGATAAAGCATCCACATTGAGGAGAGGGAGAATTCTTCCCAGGAGACAGACCCTGCTCTCTGGGCTAAGAGTTTTCACTTGTTGCATTTCTCCCCACTCCCATCTTGTGTCTGAAAAGGAGGGGGGGATCTCAAACGCCTTGCTGTCTAGTCCATTCTGACTCACAGGGGGCAGAGGAGAACTGCAGATGGACTCACCAATCTCCTGCAGAGGAACTAGTGAGAGCCAATTGCTGACCTTTCAGTGGGAAGTTGAGCGCTTTAATTGTTAGACTATTAGAGCTTCTTCACAGCTGCATACATCTTGGTAAATCCCTGTTCCTGTTATCCCTGACCCCCCAAACTACTGCTCTCAAGTAGAGGCTAACTCATAGCAGTCCCATGTGGCAAAGTCGAAGTCTCTCCTACGATTACCAAGGCTGTTGACTGCCATGTCCTTCTCCTGAAGAATTGTTAGGCTCAAACGTCCAACCTGTCAAGTACTTAACCATTTATATAATCAAGGCTCCTTCCTATAAGGCAGAACATCCAAATATTCTCCCTACTTGGAGACCAGTGGTGGAGATGGGGGCTTCCCTTGTGTGTTCCTATATAGACAATAATGGATAAGAGAAAGTCCTCAAGCTGTAAGAGGGCGTCAACCTCCTTGGGGTTGTATTACCTTGGGATGTGTTCCACTATCATTTAAAAATGAGATAGAGGTACTTGTAAGGTTCCTTCACATTAATTCAACTCATAGTAATCCTCTGTACAACAGAATGACATGGCTCAATCATGTGCAATCCATACTCACAATTATTGCTACTCCATTTCCCTGATCATCTTCCTCTTTTTCTCGATGCTTCTCTATCCTTCCAACCATGATGTCTTTCTCTAGGCACTGGTCCCTCCTGATAACATGTCCAAAGTGCATGAGATGAAGTCTTACCACCCTCCCTTCTAAGGCACATTTTGGTGGTACTTCTTCCAAAACAGATCTGTTCGTTCTTCTAGCAGTCCATAGTACAGTCGATATTTTTGGCCCAAATCCTAATTCAAAAGCATCAAGCCTTCTTTGCTCTTTCGGCTTCATTGTCCAGCTTTTGCATACATATGAAGTGATTGAAAAGATGTGACTGGGGTTAGACATACTTCAGTCCTCAAAATGACATATTTATTCTTTAACCGTTCAACTGAAAAACAGGAATGAAAAAAATCCATAATTGGGGACATTAGCAAATCCCAAGTGGGGATGGACAAGGATGATCCAAAATGAGAGGCCTGTTGATGGGATAGTTGATATGCTAATTTTCTGTTGCTGTAAAAACAAACTACTACACATTTAGTAACTTAAAACAGTACTAATTTATGATCTTACAATTCTGGGGGCCAGAAGTCCATGCATAATCAGCCTCACTGAGCTATATTCAATATGCTGTCAGAGCTGGTTCCTTCAGGAGGCTTCTGGGGAAGAATCTGTGTCTTGCCTCCTCCATCTTCTGGAAGCTGCCACATTCTTTGGCTCAAGGTGACATCACTGTAATCTTCGCATCCATCCCAATGTCACCTAAGATCTTCTGACAGATTGATCCTGCCACCCTCTTCAAAGGATGTGAGTGATTAGAGTGGACCCATTTGGATAAACCTAATATCTTCCCATCTCAGGATCCTTAACCTTAATCATATCAGCAAATCCCTTGACCATGTAAGGTTACGTCTTCACAAATTTGAGTGATTCAGAAATGGACATATTTGGGGAGGGTCGTCATTCAGCTGCTCAGAGTTGCTGATCCTCTAGGCAAGGAGGGAAATCTCAAAGTGAGGAAGTCATTGGAAAGAGGAAGAAGGCACCCTAGGAATTAGGATCAAAAGAATTGAGACTTCAGGAGTTTGTGACCTCTCCCAGGATCATACAGTTTGAGATCTTCAGAACAAGAAGAGGCAAAGATTACCGAGAAGCTTCCTTGATGAAGAAATGCCGAAGCGAAAAGTTTCTGCACCCTAAAGCAGAAGGGGAATACCCGGGTGGTGCCTTACCAAACCCTGGGCTGATAACCAAAAGACTGAATGTTCAAGTTCAACCCAAAGTGCCTCTGAATAAAGGCTTGGCCATCTACTTCCCTAAACCCAGCCATTAACAACCCAGTGTAGCACGTTGAATTCTGACACCATGAGGTCACGGCACATTTCCTTGGTACCTGGCTAAAGCACAGAAGTCTGTGATGTGTAATCACAAGAGCTCTTAGCAGGGATGTCTGTGCTTTGGAGGACAATGGGTATTGACAGGGCAAACCAAGACAGAGACCCTCTGTCCTGAAGGATCTGATTAAGTGCAGCCCCAATCAGGGGCAGAGGAGCAGAAACTCAAAGATGAGGGTCATAGTTGCAGATTGAGATGCGATCAGACATGATCACTGCAGATGGGAGGATGGAAGATTTCATTTCCTCCTCCTCACGCTACCCTTGCTTCCACATCATGGGAAGTGGAAAGGTGTATCCTATACTCCTTTGGAGAAAGCTTGGAAATTGGAGCTAAGCAAGGTCACAACGATGACAAGGAGCAGAGTTATGTGGTGATGAAGTTGTGGAGAGCTGTTGCCACCATGCTAAGCGTGGAGTTACCTACAGGGACTGAGCCTCAGTTACTTTGAAACTGTGATGGGGGAGTTTTCTGGAGCAAAGAGCAGGGAGATATTTGTCCTTACAGCACCATGTGCTTATATTCGAGACAATGCCTTTGTGTGTGGAAGGAAGATGACGCCAGTGTACTCTTTTGAGGAGATATGTGGCTGAACAAAATAAATTTCTGGACCCTTATTATACTATTTTGTAACAAAATGCCATTTCTTTTCATCTTCTAGGGACTTTTGTTATTGTTTTACAGGTATCCATGACCTTTACAGATAAGATATGTCATGAGCAGCCAGGTGATGAGTAAATGGCAGAGCTGGTGATGTCCTAAGTTTTCAGGATCAAGTCCAGTGGATTGACTTTTAAAACTGCTTCTAGAAGGGAGAGTAGCCTGGAATGTATTGGTATGACTGAAAGGAGAGTGAGAAAAATAAAGGATCTTTTTTATAAACCACTAAATAATTTAAAAATTGCCATTCAACAGAAAATGGGGGAAGGGTGGTTACGAGAATTACGAAAACTTAGACGTAAGTATGAAAATGATCCCACAAGCCCTTGGAGGGAAAATCTGTTGCTTTGTGAACCACTGTTGTTCGGGCTTGCTGTTCATACTGCGGCAAACCCTGAAAATGCTGGTGTTGAAATTTTCCATGAGGTGGGGAAACTGCAATGTGGGCTTCCGAAATGACTGTAGCATTTTGGAATTTCAAGTGACAGAAAGATAAGGCCCACTTCCAAGCAAAAGGGAGCTGAAGTCATCCTTTGAAATTCCTACATGCTAGCATGTGGCGTTGCTTGGCACGTAACTCTTGGGGCTGAGATTCCTGCGTGGGTAAAAATGTGTGTGTGTGTGTGTGTGTTCCCTATGGCCATTTAATTAGGAACCTACAAATTACTAGGTTCCTAATTAATGTGTCCCAGTTACAAATCTTTAGGATTTTGAATATGCCCTTAGGCCAAATGAAAGGAAATTCAGATGGAGAGACTGGAGTGATAGGAAGTCTGACAGACCACTTCCTAGAATTTTCATGTAGGTGCTATGAACGGTCTGTGTCAGCATGATCTCTTTTTTCCACATCTTGGGAGAATATCAGCCGAAAGTAAAAAAAAAAAAAAAAACGGCTTCCTAATGTTTTTTTATTCTCCATTTCTGGTAAAGATAAGGAAACAGAAGGGAAGAAAAGAAGAAGTTTATACCGGAGTGACAATTTTTTGCCTGTTATCATCATGAAAAGAAAGATTAAAGAGCATCAGATTAGGGAAATAAATTCCATCAGATGGCCTTTCTGTTTCTTTCTCTCCTCCCTCTCTATTTTTTTGTTTGGCCTTTTAACAAAATATTTTAACTCAACCCAATTATTCTGCTGGTGTTTATATGAAGTACTCTGGAGGAATTTTAGATTTTATTTCTGCCAGTAATTTAATTATATGTCAGAAGAGTTCATTTATTTTAGCTCAACTAGTGATGAATACCTTCAGCTTTGGAATAAATCAGAGTAAAAAGATTGTGGGGCAGCTGGGGGAGCAGGGGATGACTCATTTAGAATATTGTAAAAAATGTCCTGGTGTCAGCCTCGGAAGAGGTACCTCCAGAGGAGACCAAATGCAGTAAGCACCTGTAATGGATTTTAAGCATGGAGAAAAATTGCTGTGCATTGCTGGAGGAAATTAGGAACCCAGAAAAAAGGGCTGCAAATCATATTAAGGTTATATTTTCATGTTCAGACCTAAATGCTGCCTGACAAGCAACCAGAGATCATTACCAAACACTGTAAGCCTGCAAGTCTTGGTAGAAGCCTCGTACTTTCTTTAATGGAAAGGTGATGCATCTTTTGCCAAGAGACTGAGTCCCAGAAATGCATTTTCAAATTGCCAAAGGGGTGAAACAGTGGCATATATCATAGCAGAAGGGTCGTTAAGGAGGGGGATATCAAGCTACACATTCTTATTACATAGGGAATACATTTTCAGGCTAGGAAATAAAGGACATAAAGCATTGTCAACTACTCACCCCAATCTGAATGATAATGCTCTCCTCTGGTAAAGCAAAGAGGAAACTGGTTTCCCAGTCCAGTAAGTAACTACAATAACAGAAAGGAGGAATGGGAACCGATTGGTCTTCTTTGAATTTTGTGAATACAGAAAACAACACCAGATATCCTTCCGTCTTTCAGAATGAGCTCATTTTCTCTCTTCCTTGCCTCCTTCTTCTCGATCACACTCTTCACCCAACATGTTGGCAGTCCAAGCTGTTGCTTTCACTGGGCTTTCGCAAGGCCAAATTCTACATGTGAGGGGTCCTCGAAGTGTTCAAAAGCAAAGATATCACTTTGAGGCCTAAGATGCACTTGACCCAAGTCATGGTCTTTTCAATGCCCTCATATGCAGATGAAAGGAGGCCAATTAATAAAGACGAACAGACAAGAATCAATGCTTTAAATTATGGCATTGAGTAACAACAGTAAATGTGCCACAGACTGCCAGAAGAATGAGCAAATCTGACTTGGAAGAAGTAGAAACAGGAATGAATCTCAGAAACAAGGATGAAAAAAAGAAAGAGCGAGAAAAAGAAACAAGGAGGATGAGAATTTATCTCACACATATTGGACATGTTATCAGCAGGGACCAGCAGTCCCTAGAGAAGGACATCCTGCTTGTAAAGTAGAGGGTCAGCAAAAAAAATAGTAAGAATGTATATATGGATTAACACAGTGACTAAAACAACGAGCTCAAATATGATCATGATGATGCCACAGGACTGGACAAAGTTTTCTTCCATTATGCATAGGTCCCTAATACTACCTAAAAACAACAGGTGTGATAGTTTGGGTATTGAACATTAACCGTTTGAGTCTTGATTTTATGATTCTTTCCAAAGGAGAGAAGCACTGACTTTTTGGTGTTCATCTGAACGACAGCAACAAATGAGATAAAGGTCTATAAACTGCCTAAGAGAAATGGTCATATCAATAATATGCCTTGATCTGGCTGGTGTTAGCATTTTTAATGAAATACTTTTTTTGGGGGGTCTCTTATATATCTCATCATAAGCCGTACATTCATTCACTGTCAAGCACTTCTGTACATATGCCGCCATTATCATTTTCAAAGCACCTCCTTCCTACTTGAGCCTTTGATATCAGCTCCTCACTTTTACTACTCCCTCCCCTCCCTGCCTGCCCTCATGAACCCTTGAGAGTCATAGATTATTATTTTCATATCTTACAGCATCCTCTGTCACTCTTCAGCCATGTTTCTTTTATTCATTCCCCCTGGGAGTTGGCTATATGTTGATCCTTTTAATCAATTCCCCCTTTCTCCCCACACCCTCCCCCTATCTTCCTGGTATCTCCACTCCCATTCTTGGTTCTGAGGAGTTTATCTCTCTTGGCTTCCCCGTGTTGTGGGCTCTTATCTGTAGCAGTGTGCATTACCTGGTCTAATCTAATTTGTAAAGTAGAATTGAAATCATGAAGTGGGGGGAAGGAAGCATTAAAGAATTAGAGGAAAGTTTTATGTTTCATTGGTGCTATACTGGGCCCTCTCTGACTCATCTCTTCCTTGTGACCCTTCTGTGAGGGGATGTCCAATTGTCTACAGATGGGCTTTGAGTTTTCACACACACTCACATTGGGTACGATTATGTTCTGGGTCGTAGATGCCTGAGATCTGATGCCTTCGACACCTCGTGATCACAGAGGCTGGTGTGCTTCTTCCATGTGAGTTTTGCTGCTTCTCAGCTAGGTACCTGCTTGCTTATCTTATAGCCTTTAAAACCCCAGGTGCTATATCTTTTGATAACCAAGTACCACCAGCTATCTTCACCACATTTACTTATGCATCCATTTTGTCTTCAGCAATCTTGTTGGGGAGGTGAGCATCACAGGATGCCAGATTATTAGAACAAAGTGTTCTTATGTTGAGTGAGTACCTGAATCAAGGCCCAATGTCCATCTGCAACCTTAATTCTTAATGTATAGATATAATTACATAGGTCTAGTCCTCTCTCCTTATATATAAATATATTTACATATGTACATGCCTGTGTTTAGGCCTCTATAAATGTTCTTTGCCTCATTTATTTCTTATATTTTCTTTTACTTTCCTCTTGGCCCACAATTATGCTCAGTCTTCATTTGCGTTTAATAATTCCTCACTGCTACATTGCCTTTGACTAAGCCCCACTAGGCAGTCTACCCCTTTCTGTCCATTGATTATAGTTCCATTATTGTTCCCTTTCCCCTTGGTGGGTTCCCTGTTCCCTTTCTCCCACCTCCGCTTCTCCTGGATCCCCCCCGCCCAGAACCATCGGTCTTCTTCTTTTTGTCTTTCAATTGTTTATCCCACCTTTCTTATCTAGATAGACATACAGAGACATTAATAAGCATAAGAACAAGGTAAATCCGAATAAAACAACAAAGAAAGTGAAAACCAATGGAATAATAATAACAAGACCAAAAAATACCACAATACATCAAAACAACTGTTGTTATCATTTCTAATGACACCGGATGCTGACTCACAATCTTCCTTCCACTCTTTCTCACTTTTCTTCTCTTAGGAGCCCAGGTGACATAGTGGTTATGAGTTGGGCTGCAATCTGCAAGGTTGGCATTTCAAAACTTCCAGGTGATCAGCAGGACAAAGGTGAGGCTTTCTATTCCAGTCAACAGTTATAGTCTCAGAAAACTATAGTCTCAGTGAGTTGGCATCCACTTGATGGCAGTGAGTTTATCTTTGGGAGCCATTCCTGAGACACATTCGTGAACCAATTCCTGACCCTCCATCATGTCAGGGGCCTCTAACGTCATTTCATTTCTGCAGTCAGTTCCTGCACCTTGTCACCACTTTTAACTGTCTCCAGGTCCAAATAATGAGTTGCCTTCTACTTTTCCCAGATTACTTGAATGATGGTGTTGGTAAAGAATATTGAATGTTTCATGGACTGCTAAAAGGACAAACAGATCTGTCTTAGAGGAGGTATGGTCAGAATGTTCCTTAGAGGCAAGGGTGGCAAGTCTTCCACTCACATATCAGGAGAGACCTGTTCCTGGAGAAGGACATCATGCAGGGTAAAGTGGTGGGGCAGCAAAAGAAAGGAAGGCCCTCAATGAGAGGGATTAACACCATGGGTATAACCATGGGCATAAACAAGAACAATTGTGAGTCCGGCCCAGGGTCAGACAGTATTTCCTTCTGTTGTATATCAGATCGCTCTAGAGGGCACCTAACATTCCCTTCTCCAGGAAAGAGTCATGATACTAGCATAAGACAAAGTTGACCTCAGATCAAAGTCTGAGTATGGGGGCCTTTACACACATTAGCTCCCATAATCCTCACAGTGACACATGGGATCACCACAGTTGCTCTTCCTATTTTAGAAAAAAGGAAATGAATGTATAAAAAGACATTGTGATTTGCTCAAGGTGACCCAGCCAGAAAGTGGCACCGACAGAACCCTGGAACAGGTTAAATGGAGGTCTTAGTCATTGCATACCCATATTCTCATGAAAGAGGACTCTTGGTCCAAGGCCAGTTTTCTTTCAGTGGAAATCACAGTCTTGTGGTTCTTTATCCATCCCCACCTCCTTCTTCTTCTTGTCCCAATGGTTTTATTTAATACCATAGTCCTGGCATTGCAGGCCTTTACCAGACCTGAGCACTGAGAAGGGCATCATGTAATCTCCATGGTTGCTGCATATCTATCTCTTACACCTCACCTCACTTCCCTTTCCTTCCCCTCTTCCTTACACCTTTCACTGATGTTTCTGAACTGGTTCCCTCCGACCTCCAAATCTGCCTTTGCCTGAGCCCATTGGTCCTCAGACTTTATAGAACCCTGCTTACCACCCCCCAATAAAATAAAACACACTCCTCTTCCATATCAATGATTACACTATCAGTTCCATTGCCTATTTTAAATCCTTAGCCCTGTCTCTAGCCTCCAACATCCAGGGACCTAACTTTATAATCCTATTTCTGGCTGTCTTCTCACCTCTGTGCCAGGTCTTTCCATTGCTGCTGCTATCACCTGAGCACCAATCCTTAGTAGCTCTCTATTTCACTGCGGCCAGAGCCACCTGGGGTGTCTTGCTCATCAGCAGTATCCTTATGCACCCATACTCTTCACTGGACTCTTTGTCTTCGAAATCCACTGTACTCAGAGACTCAGTCACTCTCTGCTCCTATCCTTGGAAAGAGACAGGCTATTAGATTTAGGAAACATGAGGGCATAATAAGGCCTAGAAAAAATTCATAGAGATGGGCATTCTGTACTGATCTAGAAGGAAGTTGGCCTCATGGGTTTCACAAGAACTCAATAGACAGAAATGACTACATCAGTGAACATTAAGGAACCAAAAGAAAAAAAATTCTCCACACACTTACTGCTTATACAACTGGAGATACAATTTTTGCAAGTAATTGGAAAGCCAATGTTTTGAATAAATGACATTAAATCAAATTATTTGGGGAGCATGCACTCAGCAGCATGTTAAAAGATTTCCAATTCAAACTGGCATGTGGGTGTTATTGTAACAGGCATCTAACATAAAAATGCTGGCTATGGATCCCCGTGGATCAAATGTGGGCTGAGTGAGGGATTCTGGAAAGCTCTACTACAGAATGTGGTTGGTGCAAGGAAATAAATGCACGAAGCAAACTGGTGAGGGAGATGGTTAGATGGATAAAATGGCGTGCACTAATTTCATAAAGTAAGCTATTAAAGCACAATACTTTAACTTCTGAGGGACAGAATATGGACTTAATCATTGACTTCTCTATGTCCTTTAGGACTTGATTGAAGTGTCAAATTGCTGTTGAGCTGTCTCTTATCCTGCCCACTGACTACAGGCTGAATTACTCAGGAGCTCTTCTCCTGGAGGCTTATTTTGCAGGGCCATGTAGATCTCCTTTTGTGGTTATGATCACAGTGTACCATCAGCTTTGATTTTCTTGTCTGCTTTAGCATCTGGACTTGCACGGTTCAATATGGTAGCCCTGCTTGACACGTGTCAATTTGAGTTAAAGCGGATTAACATTAAACTTAAAAAAAAAATCTCCCGAAATCAAAGGAGTGCTACCTAATCTGGTGTCAATTTGAGGATTAAGAGTGTAGTGGTAGAGTTTAGTCTGTCAATCCAGAGATAACCAATGAGACCTCTTGGTTCTCAGAATTCTCCTCAGAATTCTGGGAAATGTGGTAATTCCTTCTTGGAAGCAGGAGAAACTCATCCAGTTCCTTGGAGACGCTCTACTGACAAGAAGCAAGAATGGCTCCCTGGGAGACATTGCAGCTGACGAGACACATGGCAGTATACTGCTAGATCCTGAGCCCGGGAAACTGGAGGAGCCATAGGGAGACCCCAGCCAGAACTGAGCTGCTTCTACCACCACTGGATCCAAAGACTTTCTACCTACTGACCTGTGATTGTCCTGCATTTGATGTCATTTTCATGTGTTTTGTGAGCCTGAAGAGGACTTTATAGATTGTATGGGACATATGGGCTAATATCGGGCTTATGCCTTGGGACTGGATTGAAATGGGATGCTTTTCTCAATGTTCAATTGCTCTTTTTTTGGCGTCACTGCCCTCTGGTGGTGGGAATAGGAGGTCCAGCCTTTGCTCCTGTGGAGCCGCTGCTGGAATTGAACCTCCATACAAGTGGGCCGCAGTCCTGTGCGCAGCCACTACGCCACGGGGGCCCAGCCAATTGCTCTTGTATATAAACCTCTTTCTTATACACACTACATACATGAGAGGTTCTGTGGATTTGTTTCTCTAGTCTACCCAGACTAATACAGTAACCATGTGCAATTGGTGACTACCACATTGGCCGACACAGATGTAGAACATTTACATCTTCATGGAAAAGTCTACTGGACAGTAAGCGATGGGCTCTACTCCCCTGAAGGGATGGTTTTGCCCTGTTTTTTCCATACTTACTAAACTTCACACACAGTAGGTACTCAACAAATACATGTAGAATGGATGCATACAGAGAGCTGAGTTGAAAGAAATAATTTAAAAGTTTTATTATTCTGAGGTCATAAACTTAAGTTGCTTTCATCTGTTTGCTTGGTCTGGTAAATATTTGACTGTAATTAGAAGTGATGGGCTCAAAAATCAAAATTCTCTGGTCTGTGGACAAAATTGGCAAATATGTATGCATTCAAGCAGTCTGGTCTCCAAAGACATTGATTTCCCCTAAGGTAAATGAATATCATCTTGATATATTGCAACCCAGTTGTGAAGTTTACCTGTAGAAATTTGCTAATACAGGGTGTTGTGTTTGTAATATCTTCACACTTCCAGACTATTTGGTTTCCTTTTGAAGCATCAAGCATGAAGTATAGCTACTTGATGTTGCCTTGTATTTTGAAATCATCATTTGAAAGCTGATTATAAAATAGATGGAAGAGAAAAACATCTATGAAGTGACATCCAATAAAAGATTCATGATTTCAGATTCAAGATATTCTCAACCAAACTGACTTCAACAATAAAGAGTGGTCTTTGTCACATAAATGAATACCCACAAGTTAGGCATATTCAGGGCAGTGTATATGTCGAAAAGAATCCAGGTTCTCGATATCACTTGACCCCTCCATCTTTATTTCGGGGTCTGATATGTCAGAATCAATTCAATGGCAATGAGTAATTCAGGTAAGATGGTAGCAAGGGCTCCAGGCATCACTTGTAGTCACAACACTTTCCAGAGGCGGAAGAGAAGCAGTGTTTCTTTGTTTCTTAGTTTTTTATTAAATCATTTCATTGGGGGCTCATACAACTCTTATCACGATCAACACATACATCGATTTATTGAAGACCACATCTGCCCATGTGTTGCCATCATCATACTTGAAACATCCTCCTTCTATCTAGGTCTCCAGTATCACCTCCCCATATTTTCCATACCTCCCCACTCTCTCTTCCCCCGTGAGCCCTTAATATTTTACAAATTATCATCATTTTGTCATATTGTCACTGTCCTATGTGTCCCTTCACCCACTTCCCTTCTGTTTGTACCCCAGGGAGGAGGCCAAATGTAGATCCCTGTAATTGGTTCCCCCTTTCTACTCCACCTTCCCTCCACCCTCCTGGTATCACCACTCTCACCACTACTCCTGAAGAGATCTTTTGTCCTTTATCATCCATGTTTCCGACTCTAGTGTACATCCCCTGGTCTAGCTGGACTTGTAAGGCAGAACTGGGATCATGATAGTGGGTGGGGAGAAGCATTTGAACTAGAGGAAAGTTGCATATTTCATTGTTGCTACACTGTAGCTTGACTGGCTCATCTCCTTCCTGCGGCCCTTTTGTAAGGGGAAGTTGCTTGATCTATTGATAGGATTTAGGTCCCCAATCTGTATTCCCCCTCATTTATAATGATATAATTTTTAGATCTCTCATGCCTGATACCTGATTTCGTCGACACCTCATGGTCACACAGGCTGGTGTGCTTTTTCCATATGGACTTTGTTGCTTCTGAGGTAGATGGCCCATTGTTTACTTTTAAGTCTTTAAGACCCTAGATGCTATATCTTTCGATAGCTGGGCACCATCAACTTACAGCACCACATTTGCTTATGCATACATTTGTCGTCAGTGTTCATATCATTAAGGTGGGCATGCAGTATTATGATTTGTTTTAGTTCTTTGATGCCTGATAACTGATTCCTTTGATACCTTGTGGTCACACAAGCTGGTGGACTTCTTCCATGTGGACTTTGTTGCCTCTGAGCTAGATGGTCACATGTTTACTGTCACGCCTTTAAGACCCCCGATGCTGCATCTTTTGATAGCCAGGCAATATCAGCATTCTTCACCACTTTTGCTTATGCACACATTTGTCTTCAGAGATCATGTTAGGAAGGTGAGCATCGTGGAAGGCCAGTATAAGAGATCAAAGTGTTCTTGCATTGAGAAAGTACTTGAGTGGAGGTACAGTGCCCTTCTGCTGTCTTATTATTAACCCTATAAATAGATGCACGTAGATTTATTTTTCCATCATCATATATAAATATATTCACCTATGTACATGTATTTAGAGCACCATAAATGCCCTTTACCACCCAGTTCTTTCCTGTACTTCCATTTACTTTCCTTTTGTCCCACTATCAGGTTCAGTCTCCATTTGTGTTTCAGTATTTTCTGTCTGTTACATTACTCTTCATCAATCCCTAACAGGCCTCTCACATCCATCCTGCCACTAATTTTGAATCACTTGTTGTTCCCTTATCCCTGGTTTGATTAACACCACCTCCTTTCCCTCTCCTCCCCATCTCCTGTGTCCCTTCCAGAACCACCTGTCACATTGTTTTCTCCTCCAGACTCTTTATCCAGCCTATCTTATCTAGATAGACCTACATAGATAACAATATGCACAAAAAAATCCAAAAACAAACCAAGACATCCTAGACTGAAGTGACCAAATAAAGTAAAACAGTCATAACAACAAAAAAGCCAATGTTCAAAAAATATACTTTTAAATAATTTTTTAAAAATCATAATAAAATAAAAATCTGTAAATAGTTCAAGGTCTGTTTATTGACTTCCAGGAGTGTCCCCTGGTTGAGTCAGATGTGGTGCCACACCCCGAGCCCTAAAGTATATCCTTGGCACTCCCTCGGGAACTCCATACACTGTTGCACACCCTTAGTGTTTTGTCATGGTGTGATGTGGTCAGACAGGGTACAATCCCGACCCTGCTTCTCCACTGTGGTCCCTATAAGACCTTGGATCACCGAGGAATGCCATGTTTTATAGTGGGTCTGGCCATATGGTCCTCTCTGTACATTGGTTGTTCTGAGTGTTGTCTCCCTCTTAAGACAATTAGAAAGGTTTTCTCAGAAGTCCCTCTCTTACTTTCTCCCACTTATTATTGACCACAACAAGGTTCTACACCTATTCTTAATCCAATCACTGATGAGCTAAATGAATGTTACCCCTCAAGTGGTATTACTGATAGTTACCCCAGAATATTTTGAAAAATCAATACATATATTAATCCTGTCAGTACAAATCAATGGCAATAGTGTCTAGGGCTTTCATTCATAATTTGAAGAATACTGTCTTTTTTATTCAATGGAAAAGAATAAATTATGAGATTCGGATTCAAGCAACCGAGTTTAGGATAGAGTGAATAAACTTGTACACCAATCCTTACATATCTCTCTGGAAAAATTATGTATATATAAAGTTCAAACCCTCTTCATCTCATCCCAACTTCCATGTATTTCATTTCCCAATATTTTCCTTTGATTTATTTTTCCCATGAAGAGTGAAGCACTGACTCTTAAGCTAGAAAATGTAAGCAGGTGATGGAATCATTACTTCCTGAGCACTTAGCATTGCCAAGCATGGTGCCAGCTTATTTCTTCTTCATTCAGCCCAGACAAGTTCTCAGTGAGAAGTCTTCTCCTTGGTTTGTAACTGAGGACAGTCTGGCAGAGTGGAGGCCGAATTGGTGGACTCCTAGAGTTGCTCCCTGCTAGTGAGTGACAGAGCTGGAATCCTCCCACTGTGCTCCTAGTCCAAAGACAACCCTCTTGCATGTGTCATCTTTTAAGCCCGTGTAAAATAAAGCACAGCATTCCTGAAGCTGAGGTTTCAGAGTCTAAGGGAGAGGGCTGAGGGTGGGAACACAGTAAGCTATTGGGCTGACAGAATGCTTTCCCTAAATTCTCTGAGTCAAACATTTCTTTCAAGGACTGTGGACAGGTTGTCAGGAGAGACAAGGCCCTGGAGGAGGAGATCTTGTTTGGTCGAGTACAAGGGCAGAGAACAATGAGGTAGACCTTTGACAAGATGGAGTACCACAGTGGCTGCAACAATGGGCGCAAACATCAGCACAATTGCAAACAATGGCTCAGGCCCAGGCCATGTTTCATTCTATTGTATTTGGGGTTGACACCACCTCAGCAGCACCTCACAACATCAACATTTGCTTATGCGTATTTGCTTAAACATTTGTTTAAACCCTTAAAGATGTCAATGTGCAGAGGTTTTTCTTGAACTAGTCAGTGACTGAATCAGAATTGAAACTCAGATCTGCTCCTTTATCACACGGTTTGGAACCTCTGCTCTTCTATAGAATGGGCAGACTGTTATCATTCCTACAAGTGTCTCAATAATCACCTTGATATAACACGTCTAAAAACATCTTGACAACTGTCAAGTGTTAAATAAATATAAATACTTAAATGCTCAGAAGCATTTTTCTGGAATCTCTGGGAGAGAGTTGAAAAGAGCAGATATAAGCATTTTTATTGTAAATTCTGGTAGGGAATTTTGACAAAAATGTATTTTCACGAATTCCATTGTTTTCTGTTTTCAAGTATCCCCCAATAGGCCCAGTTTATACCTCCTTTCTGTTTTTTTGTTGTTGTTGTTGTTGTATTCATGCAAGCAAGCACTTACTTGGTATCTCCTGTGATCAAAACCCAACCCACAGTCACTGTGTCAATCACGACCCAGAGCCACCTGGTAAGGCTGCCCCTCAGGATTCCCCAGCCTATAAATTCTGACGGGAGAAGATGGTTTCATTTCAGTTAGCAGTCTGCTGGTTAACCCACTGTGTCACCTGGCCTCCTCATAGCTCCTATATTCCTCATTGATATCACTCTCTTACATACCTGGCGATCTTTTTATCCTTCTTCACCTGTGAGCTTCTCAAGCCTTCTTTCTGGCCAAATGCCTCTGAATGTGTGCCAACAACGGATTGCTTTCCACATTTTTGACCACACCCCCTCCCATATTCTCCTGCTTAGACCTGTCCACATTTTTCCAAGTGGGATCGCATTAGCATCTTCCAGATTGTGGGCCATCTCTGCACACTATGGAAGGAAGTCAGCCAGGGCAGCTGACACTGCGATGGAGCTGTTGTCATTGCAGCCACTGTTTCTTTCTTGAAATTTTCTTTTCCTGAATTCACTTACCCTTCTTTTCTTTTTTTCCTGAGATGTAAGCATCTTTGTTGGAATGTTTCTTGGAAACAATTGACATAAATAATTTGCTTATTGGGAGCCCTGCTGGTATAATGGTTATGCGCTATGCTGCAGTGTGCAAAGTGAGCATTTCAAAACATCCAGCCACTCCAAGGGAAAACAACAACAATAACAACAACAACAACAACAGGACTTTCTACTCTCATAAAGAGTTACGGTCTCACAAACCCACAGAGGCAGTGCTACCCTATCTTATAGGGTCACTGTTAGTCATCATCAACTCAATTGCATTGAGTTTGTTTCTGTTTTTCTACCATTTTCCAAGTACTTCTGAATTATGATTTATACATTGTATCATCAGCTGCCGCAGGAGCCCTGATGCCACAGTAAGTTAAGTGTTGGGCTGCTACTGGAAATATTGGTGGTTCAAGTTCACCAGCCACCTTCATGGGAAAACGTGAGGGTATCTGATGTGGTAAAGCTTGGCAGTCTTTCAAATGCAAAGGAAAAGTTCTACTCTGTCCTTTAGGAAGAGCCACTGTGATTTAGAATCGGCTCAGTGACTGTGAGTTTGGTTTAGGTTATTGGCTGCTGGCATACTATTGGTAAACTATTGCCCCTGAGCTGAATCTGCCAGCTGATGGTTTTTATACATCGTCTTAGTCTCGGTGACTAGAGAAACAAATTATTAGATACTGATATGTTTATAAGAAGGAGCTTGATATCAAGGAGAAATTGTATATTGAGAAACTATCCCGGTCCAGATCAAGTCCACAAGTCCAATATCAGCCCATATGTCTGAAACAAGTCTGTAAGTTCCTCTTCAGACTCAAGCAATAGGTGCAATGGTGCCGAGTGAAGGAAGATCACAGGCCAGTGGGTGGAAAGTCTTGTGGATCCAGTGGTGGGAAAATCGTCTCAGTGCTGGTGTGGGTTTCCAGCTCCAGGGCTCTGTCATAGCTCCACATGTCACATGTCTTGTCAGGAAGATGATGAAGCAGAGAGTGTATCTGACCTCCAGTGAGCTATTTATCTCTTTCATACCACCAAATGAGGTCACCAAGCTGCAACCTCCTTGACAGGTTAGCCTCCACTTCGTTGCAAATTGACAGGGGATATGCATCTGCCACATAAAATTTCCTTGGATCACAGTCACACTTTTTTGTGGTTGCAATGTCCGAATTGAGAAATTGAACCAGAGACTGTATTGCCTATAAAGCTTTAACTATGTGTCTTGTAAGAAGCCATGGTGGTAACATGGGTTATGTGTAGAGTTTCAAACCACAGGACCAGCTGTTCATCTCAACCAGTCACTTGGTGGGAGAAAGATGAGTCTGGCTGTTCCCATAAAGATTTCAAGTCCTGGAGACCTCAGAGGGCAGTTCTGCTCTGTCTTATAAAATCCCTATGAGTTAGAATCAACTCAATAGCCGTGGGTTTATTTGGTACCCAGTGCCTTACGGAGAAGGTTTGCTATTTCCTGCATTAAAGGAATACCCAGATCTGGGCATTTATTAGATAGTTTGAGGAGCTAGTGAACTATGATATAGTTGTATTTCTTTTTCATTCTATACATTTTAAAATAAAATAAATTCACCAGGCCCTATCTTTTACTCACTGATTCCTTCATCACTGCCATGCATCATGTGTAACCCTGGGCTCCAGGGACCCAGTAGGCAGGCAGCAAGGCCTACAGGTCTTTCCTTCTGTGCTAATGTGATGGCATGGACAAGTAAGAAAACAGAGCCAGGCACCAAGGTCATCGGAGGAAATACACTTAGGAACGTGATCAGAGGTCACTGTGGTCAGAAAAATGGTGGGTTTTGAGAACTGACATTTGAATGAAGGAAAAAAGATGTCACGTGAGAATCATGGAGAGAGCATTTCAGATGGAAGAGTGAGTGGAGGACCCAGAGGAGGAAAGGAGGTTGGTGTGTGCCTGCAATAGAGCGATGACCAGTGTGCTGAGTACAGAGGTGGGAGACAGGAAGGACTGTGGGAGGAAGGCAGTGACCGGATTCTGGAGGGCCTTGGGGATTGCTGTCAAGCTGTCTGGATATAACTCTACATGTGGTGGGAAGAGAGTCTTGGGATAAAGAAAGCATGGGAGATATTTGCTCTGAGTTCTCTTTGTGAGGGATCCTTCTACATCTTCTCTTTTGAATGGATTGTACAGGAGTTAGAGACAAAAGATGCATCCCAGTTAGTAGCTATTAACACACCAGGTTTTTAATTTAAAAGACCCGTGTATGACATAGTGGGTCAAGTGCTGGGTTGCTAACCTAGAGGTTGGCAGTTCAAATCCAGTTGCATTGGTTGGCCGTTCAATTCTGGGATCCATAGACATTGACAGCCTAGCAAATTCTTCTCTGTTATGTAGGATTACTGTCAGTCAGAATCAGCTTGTTGGCAGTGGGTTCTTGGTGGTTGATTACAGAGGAAACTTATGAAAGCCCAATGGAGACAGAGTCATGACTTACAAAAGGATATCCAGGTTAGTAACCCAGTAGACAAAATGAACTTTGCTGTTCAATCTTTGGAGACGCTCACCCAAGGAGAAAACACATCTGTATATCAATTGTGGTCCCTTTTGCTGGCAAGGACTTGGTGTTGGATCCTTTTTCTCTCTTGCCTTGGCCAATAGGAAGCTCAGAGTTTAACTCCTGGTTTAGTTCAAATGGGTCAGTGTACTTCTTCCTATGTAATTCCATGATCTTGAATCCCCAATTTTTATTCTGTTAACATCTTTGAATATACATACTTACTTGTAAGTCATCACAAACCCTGCTCTGAAAGCACCAGCCAGGACTTAAGGCAATGATAGCATCTGTAATTGGCAGTCTGCTCAAAGTTCTTTTCCTGTGCTCAGATCTTAGTATGTTGGTTTAGCAAGCCTGCAGAAAGAGGCTCTTCTAGGAAGATATAAAAATGATGATTTGACCATGATAATTGGTATCAGGCTCTTAAATGTTTGTTCCTAATTGTTCAAGGATGCCATGTACCTTCTCCTCACTACTGACCTCAATGCACTTTGTAAAAATCAACTTCTTCTCATAGGTAGACATACCAAAGAAAGAAGTTCTATTTGGCTCATTAATGTTAAAGAACTCAGGTTGTGATAGATTGCTCCCCTATTGTTGTTACTCGGAGCCACATCATTAATTAGAAAAGAATTCTGGGCAAAATGGCATGTTTGAACAACACTGCCTTTCATTGGTTAATGAAATACTTGCCTCATGTAAAGAATGCCTCTTACTCAATCGAAACACCATCTTGACTGAAGTAGGGTTAGCTATTTGATGCTGAAGACTGGGCTGAAATGCCCCTTTAATGCTGAAGAATGTGCAGTTTCAGCCACTCTAGAGAGCTGGTAGTGGACAACAACAGGCTAGACCTGGAGTCTGAAGTCAGATTTCCGGAGCTGGTTATGGAAGTACTTCTCACTGCTATGTGCAACGTAACAAAGCTGGTAGCAGCATGAATGAGATTGAGCTGTGAAAGCAGAAATTCATTTGTAAGAACCTTCAGATTCGCAGAGCCCAGTATGTGCTTGACGCTCTGCAGTTATTTTATTCATGTAGCTTATAAATGTGCCAGACTCTGGAACAGAGGTCAGGGCAATAATTAGAAGAACTCTCATCCCCACTGTTGACTGACTCGTGGGGGCTCATATATAATAGAACCAAACGTCACTTGCTTCTAGGACATCCTCATGAGCACTGCTGTGTTTGAGCTCAGGATTGCAGATATTGGGTCAGCTCATCTCATTGAGGTTCCATATGCAAATGAGATGTTTACTTGGATCCCATATTTCCCTGGTAAGAAGAGTGTCATACAAAGAAGGAATCCAGGCCTTTCCTAATGATGGCCCTGAGCTCTAATCCACAGTGGTCTGGAACATTTATATACTACATGAATAACTGCAGAGCACCAAGCACTCTGCTGGGCTCTGAGAACTACAAGGTTCTTAAAATTGAATTTCTGCTGTAAGAGTTCAATCTCATGATTGGGTAGTAGGGGAAAGAAGAATAAAATGATTGCTAATATTTGCAATTCCCAAGTCTAAATGATGGGTTTAAAATGTATGATAATGATCTGCATTGCTTCTCAGGGAGTCCACCATCCCTGAAATGATGGCTGTCACTTCCAGATGTGTGTCAGTATGACCATGCCACAATAGAGTCCATTATCAGGGCTGAAATAGGCAACCATTTGTGTGTTGGTCTCTGACATGTGCCAATAGATCTGCTTCCTTAAAAATAGCTTCTCCAGCAGTCTTCTGGAAGGGTTACAAGTCCTACTTGAGACACGTACCACTGGAATAGAGTCCCAGATCTTCTGAAAGTTCTTGAATCCATTAATAGTACTACAGCAATGATAGTGTCTGCAATTGGAAGATGCTCTTATTACCCAAAGAGTTTTGGGGGAAATTTCATGAATTTTCATTCAATTTTTCCAGGAGCTTTTGGAAGCCTATCATATTTCCCAAAGTGAATTTTGTAGAATATCCTTCCTGCAGGATGCTAGTCGTGAGGCAGGCAAACAGTTCCAAATTTTAAAAAATATTAAAAAATAGTTACTATGAGCAGTACCATGAAAAACTCTGGTCAATTAAAGGTACTGTGATGTTTGACTTCCTGAGCTTTACCCATGGAATCCTTCTTTTTATGAGACTTTTCTTACCAGGGAAACATGGGACCCATGTAAACATCCTGTTTACATACAGAAAACCGTACCGAGAAGAATTGAGCTAATAGCCAAAATCATGGGCTCCGACACACCAAGACTCATGAAGATGGCCTAGAACCGGATGATGTTTGGAACAAGGTGACATTTTTTTTCCCCATTAGGTATGAGTTCCCATGGGCCAGAGTCAACAGGACAGCAAATAGCAGCAAGAACCACACAACGCGTTAACCACTGGGTTGACACAAGTGTTTGGGAAATACTGATTCCTCAGACTGGTAGGCAGCTGCTGCGAGCTGAGCGCTGAAGGGACAGATTCTAGGAAGCAAATGCAGGTAGAAAAGGAGAAGGTGAGGGCTCGGGACATGCATTTTCCCAGCCATATTGCCCATATTGCGGGGCTGAATACTAACCTGTGGAGATGGCGCTAAGTCCCAGTCTCTGCTGCCTTGTTACTCAAGGAATTTTTAAGAGACAAGGGTGAGGAGTCCAACTGCAAACATATATACATGTGGGTGTAAGAAACATAAACAGAAAAGAGCACTTTATGGGTAACAGCTTTGCCAGCTGGGACTTTGGAGCAAGACAGTTTGTGTTTACACTCTTTCTTGATCCAGAGTAGTTTGGAGAGTACATAATCCATCTGGTGTGTTTAAAATGGACCACATAGTGTGAAAATGGTGCGCCTAAGAAATCTAGAGATAAAAATCTCAACTGCTCTTTTCTTATATAGAAGCTGGAACTGTAGTGGGGAATGATTTCGGGATGAAATATTTCCTTCCACTCCTACTTGAGCACAGAATGATTTCATTGTCATTGTAAAACGCTTTAGCCAGAGGCTTTGAATAAAATCCCATGCCTAACTCCAGGCAGTTTTGAAGGGTCCATTACAACACAAAGGAGCCCGAGTTGCATAGTGGTTGCACATTGTAGGATCCACTGGGTCAGCAATTTGAAGTCACCAGCCTGTCCACAGGAGAAAGACAGGGCTGTCTACTCCTGAAAAGAGTTACAGTTTGAGAACCTCATAGGGTTAGCAGTTCTATCATGTCCTATCGTGTCTCTATGAGTCGGTGTCGATTCAATGGCTGTAAATTACAACCCTGCAGCATCTAGTTCACATGAGAAGACAGAAAGAGGCACTAAGGCAACAGAGAGGGTAGGATCTTGAAAGAAAGTCTTGACATGTAGAATTGCAAGTGACTTGGATGCTAGTTGCTCCTCGGGAGAAAGATAAGGCTTTCTGTTCTGGCAAAGATGAGGTGGCTATGAGTTGAAATCAATTCAATGGCAGTGAATGTTGGTGGTTTGTGTTTGCTTGTTCATTGTTTGAAGTAGGAGTCCTGATGACGTTGTTGGATGAGGGTTGCACTAAGTTAGATTTTCAAACTTACCAGCCTCTCTTGGGAGAAAGATGAAGTTATCTACTCTGGAAATATAGACAGCCTTGGATATCCTATATGGAGTCAATGTGCGTTGAAATTGACTCAATAGCAATGGGTTCTGGGTGCTTGAACAGTCCCTGGTGGCATATGGGGTTACAAACTTAAATGTTGGACTACTCATTAAAGGTCAGTTACTGAAACTCCAGAGTTGGTCCTCAGGGGGAAGCTTTGGAAAGTCTATGGAGCGGATCTACTCTGGCACAGAGGACCATTTTAGGTTAGAATCAACTTGGCAGCAGTGAGATTGGTTGCTGATGTTTAGGGTGCTTGAGCATTGAGCTCTATGCTGAAAATTTCCCAAATCACTTTCAATTTTAATTTTCATTGACAACTCTTACTCAACCTTGAAAACCACTAAATGATAAAAATGCCATTGATGAATAAATGGTTATAAATAAACATATAAAATAGATTTTGTGCCTAAAGCATAACATTGGAAACATTGCTTATATCCAGTTTTTTCCCTTTCTGCCTCATTTTTCACCACTCTTTCTAACCTTTGTGGTTCTTGATTGTATTATACTCAAAACACCAGGTGAAGTAAAAGTATTGTTCCCAGAGCTGCAGTTCCTACCTACACAGGTGTATTTTATACAAAATGTGTTTAAACATGTTTCTGTGATCAGACAAGTCCTTTCAGTAATATATTTGCCCTATTCTCAGTCTGGAAAGTTAAGGCAACTTTTTTGTTTCTTTTTTTTTAAATTCAAGCCATCTTCATAGGTTATTTCTGAAAGGACACAAGACCATCATGGGGAAACTTTCAGAACATTGAAAACTGCACTGGTGAGAAAAAGTGAGGGAAGTCAATGCCAAGGAATTGTTCTCTATCACAAGTAACTGCATGTTCTCTGAGGGCAGAAAGGGGAGTCCTAGGAGAATTCTATTGAGAAGCCTTATTCCAACCACCCTACATCCCTGGATTTTCCTCATCAGACTTCTCTATGTTCAAAGATTATTCAATATTGAGCAGGGATGCTGTTGAGTCCCTTGAAGATGCTGAAGTTGACATTTTGCCAGAATGTCAGAGTGCAAAGAAGTGTTCCCCAAACCAAGCTCGCTGCCATGGTGATCCTGTAGGACAGGATACCCTGTGAGCTTCTGAGACTAACTCTCTATGGCACAAGAAAGTCTCACCTTTCTCCCATGGAGCAACTGGTGATTTTGAACTACTGACCTTGCAGATCACAACCCAACGTGTGTCCACTATACTACCAGGGCTCCTGAGAAAAGTGTATGGGTCTAGATGGAGAAACAGGAACTTAACCTTTTAATATTTTTACTTAAGAAAGATATCTGTGATGTTCTAGCAATGTTTTTTGTGGTTTTTTTTTTTTTGCTTTCCCTCATACACTTTGAAATAAAGATCTTACACAGAAATTATACTGCGATGGAAAATTTAAGGTTAAATGTGAACGTGTTTAACAATGTGGAAATAGGACAAATGCCCAGTAGCTGTCCAATCTATGCATCCCTCTTGCCGGGCATTATGTATCAAGCAAAATTCTTTTAGTTCATCATGGTACACATGGAATTTATTCTACTTACTTCATTATCTGATGAAAAATCATTATGTCAAGCAAAATGGGGTGTATGCTATTGTCTAAATTAATAATGTTGACTTATAACTTCTTATAGTTTATTTAGACAGTGTGTGGATGTTCTGCATTATCCCCCAAAGTGATATAACTCTCCCCAAACCATATGGCAAAATAATATCACTGTCTGCACAGTGGTTATGTTTTAAATATAATTATGTCTTAAGCAGCATTTTCAGTCATTGAGTCTATATTAAGATACTAGTCCTTTTCAGCTTCCCTGAGGTGAGTTGTGCTGTGTGCTTACTGGGAGGATTTTAATTTTAAACAAAGAATAAGGATAGATAATTTGGTCAATTATATCAAATGTATAGACTTGTTATAAAGATGTCAGCACAATTTATCTATCAGTTTTGAAAAGTTTGGTTTTAAACAAATCAAGAAAAGAAAGATGAGTCTGTTAGAAAAACCTAGACAACCCTAACAGAAGAGCAAGATTCTTGTCCATAGTTGGTCACAAACAAGCTCTGTGACCTCAAAAAAGTTACTAGGAAACTTTCCTTCATTTGTAACAAAGGGAGTGTCTACACTGACTAATCAGTAATGCTATTCAAGTATTCACTACAGGAAGCAAATGTATTCGTTAACCTTATGACAAGACTGTCACAGATACTGCATTTCTCATTGGCTCTGTGGTTACACAGTGATACCTAGACTTAAGGTACTTGATGCTGCAAATGGTTTTCAATTATCTACTAACATGAAGGGTGACAAATCAAACCCACCTGGAGGTGCCCTAGAGGAAAGGCCTTGTGACCTGCTTCTGTAATGATTAGAGCAAAGAAAACCCTAAGGAGCAGCTTAGCTCTCGAGCCAACAGAGCTGTTGTGCCTCTAAATCATCTCAATGCTACGGCTTTCTTCTTGGCTTGATGTAGATATATAGGGAGCTGCCATAAAGTTGACTCCAACTAGAGACCTTGTGTCTAATGTAACAACATGTTGCACGGTCCTGTTTTGTCCTCAGAAGAACCAGTATGTTTGAGAACACCCTTTCAATATTGTCCCAGTCCATCTTTTTAAATCCTCGCTGGCCGCTAGTTCACCAAACAGGATGTCCTCTTCAAGACATGTCCAAGTGAGCGGGACAATATTGTGTTGTGATCCATAAGGCTTTCATTAACTAGCTTTTGAAATTAGATTGTGAGGCCTTCTTCCCAATCTGTTTTAGTTTGGAAGCTGAAGCCTGCCTACCATGGGTGACTTTGCTAGTATTTGGGATTTCAAGCAGCATAGCTCCTAGCATCATAAACCAAATGTACTGCCATCTATTCAATTCTGATTCATAGTGAACTACCACAGTGCAATAAACTGATAGACTTGTACCCATACCTATAATCCACCACTTGTCTCTCGGTGTGTCATACTGGGGTACCTTGTGTGTTGTTCTGATGCTGGAAACTAGGTCTCTGATATTTCGGAATGGCAGCAGGGTCACCTGGAGTGAACAGTTTTCAGCAGAACTTTCAGACAAAGAGCAGAGTACACAGAAAGAACAGGCTGTCCACTGCAGAGTCAGTAGCCACAGAAAACGTTATGGATAGTGGCAGAACATTAGCAGAGATGTGCCCCTCTGGTCTGTAGTCACTCAAACATGACTGAGGAAGAGCTGCATTTTCAAAGTAAAGTCAACAGTGGTGTGGACGGAGTAAAGTCTTTGGGACCTTCATTTGCCGATATGACACCTAACAACAACATACCTGTAATAGTAAGACACAGATTGATTTAAATATTTGGAATGAAAACTTCCTAAAGAATCTCACATGGCCCTCCCTTATGGAAACCCAAGCCCTGCTATTGAGTCGATTACCATTGCTAGTGACAGGAGCAGGTAACCCCATCTTTATCCTGCAGAGCAGCTGAGGGATTTGAGCCACTAACCTTGCAGTTAGCAGTCCAATACCTAATCCACAGTGCCACTAGATCTCAAGCATTAAAATGTTACATGAGGTTAATAAATGTAGACACTGATAAACCATCCAGAACCCTGAAGAGTGAGCATATTCGAAACTGGAATTCATAAATCATCAGATATTGTGAGCACCTGCCATATGAAAAGCACTGTGTTTCATGTGTCTCTGTTCATATCCTGGCATCAGTTGGTGCCAAATCAATGTTTCAAGAAATTCATTGTTACTGAGTGCTTCCTAGATAAGTTCAAGAACTTGGTTTCATACCATGTGGAGGACTTCAGGATGACACGTGTTCATATGCAGGAAAATGTAACAGCTGTGTCTCTGAATGAACAGCATCAAAACTGCCTATCAAAGGTCTGCTTATATCATTCAACTCTTTTAACTGGATTTGTACTCTCGAGCCCCATCAACTGAGAAGCATTTTAATCCAAAGTCAAGAGTTTCTTAATCTTGACACTACTGACCTTTGGGGCCAGATCATTCTTGGTTGGGTGCACATTATAGAATGTTCATCAACATCTCAGGACAACAACCCACTAGACACCAGTACCGTTAGCCAAGTGTGACATGCCGACCCGAAATGTCTGCTTGGGGGCAAAATCACCTCCAGTTGAAAATAACTGCTTTATTGGAAGATAAGTGGGTATGGCATCACAGATTTTGTCATCTTGAAAATAACATGAGTACATTCACATATTTGACAAATAAAATATTTGAAAGCTAATTGAACCTTACTTTAATTTTCTAGTTTAACTATGCTGATCTCTGAATTGGGTTCAATGGAGTTAATGTACTGCTTTTAAAAATACTTGTATAACATATCCTAGAAAATTCATATTCATGGACAGGGAATTGGGAATTAGTCCATATAATAAAATAGAGGAAGAGGGATTACCCTTAAAATCACACAAAGAACAACTTGTTCTTTGCTTTCTTGGAATGGACCTCAGGAACTTAATTTATGTTGCATCCCCCCCCCCCTATGAGTTGGAAGCAAGGAAAATAGAACCAGAAACACATATATTTTAAAATGAGTAAATCAAAGTATGTGTCTTCTGATGTAATTAATTTGAGAGCATCCTTAGTACCTGGTAAAGGACAGACTTTTAGTTCTCTTACAAGCTTATTATTTTTCCTAAGAAAACTTCTATCATCAGATGAGGTTATTTGCAAATACATCACAAAAGAGAACCAGGAAGGGTCGAGGTTGTTACTGATGCTGTATGTGTGTGTGTGTGCACGTGTGTGCATTAAAGTTTTATCATTCAACCTTACCAAAAGGAAAGAGACCAACCAGTGCACTATTATGAGAATCCCGAAGAGAGTGATAGTAGCTTATACCTGGCTTCTCATAGCAGAGATGAAGGCAGGTGATGGAGCCAGTGTGTGTATGGAAGAGATGTTGGTTTTTCCTAGTCATCTGGCCAAAGTATAAAGATGACTGGTGTCATCCATCCATTGATGAGATAAGACTGGGAGGAATAAGAATGTCAATAAAAGCAAGTATTAAAAGATCCATTTGGGACATGTCACACTAGACATGGTTATTGGACACTGAAAATAGGTGTCAAACAGTTTGATCAAAAAGTCTGACCTGGCAATATGCAGCTTTATAGATATCGCTTCAAATCACGTGACAAGAACAGAGGTCAGCAGACTTTGGCTTGTGAGCCATATGCGGTTCTTTCGGTATGTACATGTGGCTCTGAAGTAAAATTGAAAATGAAAATAAAGCTATCATGTTTTCATTTAAAGGATGTTATTCAGATGATAGTGCTTTTATTTGTTTCGAAAAACATAATTTGCGGGTCTTGAATACTTTTTTAACTCGTTGTGAGGGACAGAATGGGCCCCTCTGTCTCAAAAGTTTGCTGAGCTCTGGACTGGGAGAAGCCCACTAACAAATGATGTACAAATGAAAGAGGCAGACAGACTGTCTCGAGCCTAAATTAATCCTTTCAAAATGGAATTAAGTTTTCATCCGTTAGAGACCTAATTATTTTCTGTTTTGCATGTTTTGTTGAAACAACACATTTTCAGTACTGGAAGGTATTTTGAATAAAGGAAAAAATGATTTCCTGAAGTTGCGTGGATTTTTAAAATTGAATTAGTGGGATACATGTGTCCCCAAAAGTCTCACATGCTGGTGCTATATGACTCATTTCTTCAAAGTCACAGTTTTACAGCCGCCCCCCCCCAACAGATGGCAGCATACACTAAAAGCTGGGCAGCAATTTTCCATTAAATTTAGGTGGGCACTGTGTGACCCATGGGACATGCATAGGTTAAGGTCATGGAGAGACAGGGCCAACATAGGAGACTGTAAAGAACTGGCCAGAAGTCTAGAAAGCAGAGCCAGAGAGCAACCGGAGATCCTGGCACTAGGAGTATAGGGTGCTTCCAGGGCTATGCATTCTGGGAAGTGCAGCTGATAAGCCATGTATTGTGAGGATTGAGCATTGGACTTCTAAAGATGGATTAGAATAGCTCTGGTGAGTGGTGACTGCAAAATATTATTAGAGACTTGGAGACAAGCAGTTGGAAACAGGAAGTAGAGACAGTATTTTTGAAGGACTTTGATGTCAAAGGAAGCCAAGAAATGGAGCCCAGCTGGAGAAGGATTGGGTGAGGGGGGAAATAACTGCATGTTTTGAAGGTGAGTGTAAAGCTTTGACTTATTCCCTTCCCCACCCAATAATTACCCCAAAGTCACTGGCACGGCTTACCACTTGACAGTGACTACCCTTGCAAATCAATGTATCACCCTAGCATACTATTATCATGTTAGGGAAGTAACACTTTGGAGAAACACTATTTTAGAAGTGTAAGGTGACTGAGTGACAGTTGTGTACATAAAGGGTACACCGCGCAAACATGTGCTCGCACTTTGTTTACTGGCTTTGCCTAAAGTAGGTGGGAACCAGGGTTTTAACTGTGCATCCTGTTGCATTTTTTGGCATCATCCCAGAATTGAATTAACTTGTTGATACTAGAAAATGCTGTGGCCAGCAGATCATAGGTGACAAGAGAAGGATCTATCTGCAGCAGAATGGCTTGGGAAATTCTGTTTTCACTGTGATTTTATTGGTCTGCTTGAGGACCCCTGTGGAACCTGATGGTGGTGTCGGGGTTACCCCTTGGGCCACAATCGGAATGGTCAGCAGTTCAAAAGCACCAGCAGCTCCATTGAAGAATGACGAGGCTTTCTACTCCTGTGGACAAACACAGTCTGGAAAATGCACGGTGGGTCCCTGAGGGTCAGCATCAACTCAATGGCAGTGAGCTAGAAAGCCTACAGATGGGCTCGGTCAAGACAGGAGCTCCTGAACTAATACACAAGCTGCATTGAAAGTAGAGGATTGGAGGGGAATTGAGAGTTTGCCAAGCCCCCAGGCTGATTTGCATTGGGTTTCCGAGGTTTTCCTGTACAGGTGTTCTATCGTGAGCTAAAAGAGATGGGAGTCAAATAAAAAGGGTTGAAAGAGAACGTGGCATCTTGGGGACACTTTGTTATAGGAGTTTTGCAATCAATAGCAGGAAATAAAGGGAGCAGCAGCTGGAGTAGGACCTAGTCAAGATGTTTTAGGTTTTTAAAGATGGGAAAAAAAGTTTTGAAGACATCACCCATTTCTTTCTCTACTTCATGTTTTCTCAAATTTTTCTATTAATAGGTGAATGCACTAGCAAAACAATATGCATCACTCCGTGTGATTAATCACCCTTTATCTTCTCTTCTCCCCTGCATTTGAAGTGTGAGCATTATGGGCATTTGTAAACAGGTACACAAATTCTCAAAGGTGCCATTCCATCCATTTATGGGTTTGTCCATGAGCACTCCACAAATAAAATTGGACATGTCTGCTGCACCCCTCCCTGAATCATTACAATGGTTGGTGACCACTGGCCTTTAGAACTTGGTAGAGCATCAAGCTGCAGGGACGGCTCAGCCTTGGGGATGTCTTGAATTCCGCCCCGTCTCTCAAAGTGGGAAAACACCAAGAACAAGCTGCATGGAGAGGCAACCTGCCAAACATCTGTGTTTAATTCTACAGCAGCAGTGACCACCCAGAGGGCAGCGGCTTCTTCCCAGGGAAACCTGAAGACACCAGCATGAGGGGCCGTCACTTCTTAGAGGAAAAAGAACACCATCGGTCAAACTGAACAATCGGCTTTGGAAAGACCTTCTCTGAGAGTCTTGACCTGATCCAGCTCAAGAAGAAGCCTCGGGAAGCTCCATCCCCTACCCCATCGCCCCATTCGAGGAAAACATGCTGAACCCGGCGGTTTCATTTCTTGTTCCTAGTCTGTCACCAGACAAAGCTGAGCTTCCAGACTAGGGCAGATGAGGAGAAAAGGCCTGCAGTTCTACTTCTGAAAGTTGACCATTGAAAAGTCTGTGGATCACCATAGACTGTTGTTCATTATAGTGTTGGAAGGTGAGCGCCCTAAGTTAAAAGGCAGCAATGGACTCGAGTATACCAAGCAACAGTGAGGATGGCAAGGGGCTAGGCTGCCTTTCATTCTCTTGTCCAGAGGGCATCAAGAGTTGAAGACAATGCAGCAGCAAGTAGGTAGGAAGAACCATGGCTGGACCCTAGTAAGGCTATATAAAGATGCACCATTTTCAATATTTCATCACTTCATGTCCCACTCTCATAGCTACCAGCTTTGGGGGTGTCCTTCTGCTTCCTGGAATGGGCTTCCTCCTCTCTGTTACTTAGCTTCTGCCAGGGACGTTTCCTTGACTACCATGTGTGTCTGAGCTTCCAGAGTACTACATAGGCACCGCTGTAGAAAAGTTGGTGGCCCAGTGGTTACACATTGGCCTACTAACCCAAGGTCAATAGTTTGGAACCACTAATACTCAGTGGGAGAAAGGTGAATCTTTCCACTCCCGTAATGAGCTACTGTCTCAGAAAACCACAAGGTCAGACTCGGTGGCAATGAATTTCAGTACTCTTCCATTACATCTCACTTACATTTTGCAACTGATTGCTGTCTGTCTCTTCCATAAGAATGTGAGTTACAGAGAGGTTGCAGAGAGGAGATGAGCCCGTTAAGTTGCAGTGTTATAACAATGAAATATGCAACTTCCTCTAGTTCTCAAATGCTTCCTCCCACCCACTATCATGATCCTGATTCTGCCACGCAGGTCCAGCTGGACCAGGAGATGTACAGTGAAGTTGGAAACTTGGGGAATTTAGGATAGATGGTCCCTCAGGACTAGTAGTAGGAGTGGTGATACCAGGAGGGTGGAGGGAGGGTGGAATAGAAAGGGGGAACCAATTTCAGGGATCTACATGTAGCCCCCTCTCTGGGGCACGGAAACAGGGAAGTGAGTGAAGGGACACATTTGTCAGTGTACAGTATGAAAAAATAATAATTTGTAAATTATTAACGGTTAATGGGGGAGGGAGGGAAGAAAGAGAAATATAGGGAGCTGCTACTGGGGGCCTAAGTGGAGGGAGAATGTTTTGAGAGTGATGATGGCAACAAGTGTGCTAATGTGGTGTGCATACAATTGATATATGTATGGATTGTGATGGGAGTTGTATGAGTCCCCAATAAAATGGTTCATTAAAAAAGGGGGGAGAGGGGAGGAGGAGCTTATACCAAGAGAAAAAGAAGGATGTGAGTTCCTGAAGGCCAGGACTGTCTCTATGATGGCAGTGTCCCATTGGAGCGCAGAGACCAAATTGAACCTCATAATGTAGGCCCCATCAAGACATTACTAGACAACAATGGCATTTCTGGGTCAGAATATAGCCAGTCCTGCCTGTTAACTCTGACAATGTTTTTGAGGCATAACACAGAAGAAGGGCGAAAACAGCTCTTCTCCAGGAGTAACTAGAAGATTCAAAGAACTGCAAGCTGAAAGATAATATGTGAATTACGAGGACGTGAAAGAATGCAAAAGCTAGCCAGGAGCTTATCAAATTCTAAGTGCAGTAAATTAAATAGAACCAGAGGCTACTGCGAGAGACATTTTGGAAACTGATACAGTTGGGTTGGTGGAAAAAGGCAGCAGTTTTTCGCAAGTTTTTCAACCCACAAAACCTGTCCTAGACTCAAGGCGATGGGTATCTTCCATGGCACACCATCAGACTTTCTCCCCTCAAAACAGAAAAGAAAGATGCAATCCATCCACCATGGGTACAGAAGAAAACCACCTCATATGTACAAGTTCAGCAGGCTGGCATTCTGAAATGTTCTTACACTAATGCGTTCTCCTTTGTGCCTTTGGCCATGTTGGCCACATTTCAAATGCATGGGTTCATTTCTCACCAGAGTGTTGTTTTAGTTCTTCTCTTACAGAGTGGTGTGCTTGGTGACTTGTTGTTGTTGTTGTTGTTGTTGTTGTTGCAATGATTGAGATGAGATTGGAGTCAGTATCACAGAGCTGTTCAAACGGAGGCCCCTTGTATGAATTTCCTCCCTTTGTTAGATACCTCTCAGCTTGGATTGGGACCCAACCTTACTTCGGTATGATCTCATGCTAACTGATCCCATCTTCAAAGACCCTGTTTCCACACAGGGCCATGTTCACAGCTAACAGGGAATTAGGACTTCAACATATCTTGGGTGGAGCTACAATCTAACCCATAGCAACTCTGGAGTCAGAGAGCTCGCCCCCTTGAATCCCAGGTCTACCACTCAGTAGGAACGGACCTTTGAGCAGGGTGGTCAGACTCTTAGAGCTTTCCATTTTTCATCTATAAAATGTGCATAAAGGCTGAGCCCCAGTGGCATAGTGGTTATGTGCGGGACTGCGGCCCACAGGGTTGGCGGTTCAAATCCAGCAGCAGCTCTCCAGAAGCAAGGCTGGCCTTCCTACTCCCACCAGGGCAGTGATGCCAAAGATGTGCATAATGACTACCTCCAACACAGTGGGGAGATGCCAAGAACGACCACAGGCCCTTTACTCCAAGGGGTCTACTGTCTAACCATGTAGTCTCCAGAATCAACCAGGGACTTGTGCACCTTAATTCTGTTCAAACAGGATATGCCCAAGAGAAGGGCCTCCCTTGGTTCTTGACTGGTTTAGTCAGATACTCATCTTTGTCAGCAGTAGAGAGGCCGATCTTAGCTCAAAGGGCCACCGGTCTAGAATGTATAAAGGGTGATGGGATGGTTCTCAACCTTGACTTCCCAGTAGAATCCACTGAAAGCAGTCAACAGACACCAGTGTCTGAATCCCACTCTGGCCCAGTGAAATCACAATCTCTTGTTGGGAGTGATTCAGTATATTTTTGTTCTTGTGGGCATCACTGTCCTCTGGTGGGAGTGGGAGGCCCAGTCTTGCTCCTAGAGAGCTGCTGCTGGATTTAAACCGCTAAGCCAGGGGGATGCAGTCCTGCACTCAACCACTACGCCACCAGGGCTCAGCCCGATTCAGTATATTTTTATTAATCCCCAGCTACTTAAAATGTGAAGCAAGAGTTGAGAAGAGTTGCAATGCTTGATGAGATTGGAAAACTCTACACAGTCGGGAGGACAATGGGAAGATGCTTGTCCCTCCTTTCCCTCTTGGCAATCTGAATGTTCTTCAGGCCTTCTCTGACTCCCATCCCATCCTTTCACAATGGCTTGTCCCTTATAAAATCCTTGTACACTGTGATGGCTCGTTTTATGTGGCACCTTGACTAGATAGTAATGCTTAGGTATTTAATCAAAAATACTTACTTAAGTATTGCTGTGAAGGTATTGTGTTTATGCTGGTAATATTTATAAGCCAATGACTCTTAAAATCAAAACAAAAGTCACTGCCATTGAGTTGTTGCCGACTCATTGCGATCCTATAGAGCAGAGTGGAAATGCCCCTGAGTTCCTGAGACCGTTACCTGTTTATAGGAAGAGAACCCCTCTCTTTCTCCTGAGGAGCAACTGGGAGGTTTGAAATACTGACCTTGTGGTTAGTGGCCCCAAAGTGTAAGCACTAGGCAATCAGGGCTCCACTGACATTATCCTTTGTAATGTGAGTGGGACGTTATGAGCAAAAACTGAGGTTTCCCAAAAGGTGTTCTGGTACAGAAAAAAAGCAGAACACAGGGAATCCAAGACAGATAGACCCTTCAGGACCAATAATGAGAATAGAGATACAAGGAGGGAAAGGGGAAGGTGGTTTTGAAAGGGGAACCAGTCATAAGGATCTACATAGAACCCCCTCCATGGGAAATAGGCAACAGAACAGTAAGTGAAGGGAGACATCAGACAGTGTAAGACATGAGAAAATGATAACTTATAAGTTATCAAGGGTTTGTGAGGAATGGGAAGCATTAAAGAACTAGAGGAAAGTTGTATGCTTCATCATCGCTATACTGCACCTAACTGTCTCATTTCCTCCCCTCAGCCCTTCTGTAAGGGGATGTCCAGTTGCCTACATATGGGCTTTGCTTCTTGGAGGATGAACTCTGGCATACAATTATATTACAGCAGCTAGCAGTCATGGCTGTAGAAAACAGGTGTTAAGAGATTCAGTGGAGTGTCCAATGAGTTAGGAGGCATACTTATCCAGGAAACACAGTTATAGGGATCTTTTGCAATCCCAGGAAGAAGGTAGGCAGGAAAGTTCTCCCTTGAACTAGTGGGACACCCTCCACCTTCAAGAAAGTCTTGCAGTTCTAAAGAGGCAACTGTCAGGTGCAGACTAAGGTAATTCTGATCACTGGGGTACAATTGAGCCTAAGAAGTAAGCAGAGATGCCACAAGATGAGACAACTATTTTTGGAACAAAGAAGAACTCTAGTTACAAGAACCAGGGGCAAGATCAGCTCCAAAATGGTGGCCAGCTGATCAGCTTTGAAAAGATCTTCTGGATGTTAAATTGTACATCTTGCTGCCCCCCCTTTGAAGCCAAAGGAGGTTCCGGAAATGGCCACAAAGTTGAACCTTGAATCTGCAGGTGTCAAGAGGGATTCTTGTAGGAAACAGAAACCCTCGTCTATGGGACAGGAGGGAGCTATTTGGGCATCTGCAGACCAAGATAAACACTCATGTGGCCTGAAGCATGAGACCACCCACTGAGGTGATCCTGACATAGTCACATTACCAGATAGTCTCAGGAGCTGAGCTAGTTGATGTGAACATAAGCATGGGGACTAGGAAAGCCTTAGAGGACTGAAAATGCTGACTGGTTTGAATTGCACTTTGCAATGGGAAGTATGCTGTTTGAAAATGTTCCAAGATATGGTCTGGCTTTTCCGTATTTTGGCTAGCTGATAGAAATATTTCAAGCACAATCCATTCTTTCATTATTATTTTTAAAAAAATCTGCTAGGCATCTCTGTGCAAAACAAATTGAGAAAGATGCTCATTTGTAACATACCAATTATTTGCACCTGAAACATGTATTGGCTTTGTTGAAAGCTTCGAGAAACCTTGAAAGATTAAGTGTTGAAAGAGCCCAATGTAATCTAAGATCATCAAAATCTAAAGTAAATGAGAGGCTCTTGACTGGGTAACTTTATTAGTTTTTTATTAAATATTCCTATAGGTGAAACCAAAGATGCTAGCATATTTCTCCCAAGAAAGATGGGGGTATTGGCAGCATCAAATATTAATTTGTTTTCTAAAGAGATCTAGAGGCCAATCTTTCTCTAACCTAGACCATGGTTGTCACAGGTGGCCAGATTTGAAGTAGCTCTTCTGGAACCAGATCTTGTGTGAGATTAAAGTGGTCCCCAAACCTAGGAGAAAATCGGAAGTACAATTTGTTCATCGAAATGCAAGCTGGAAATATAAACCAAAGTCCACTCTTTGAAGTCACTGACCCTTACTCTAAGTGGTCACATTGCCATGAAGAGGTAAATGCACACTTTTGCAATCTTTCTTGTTTATAAAGATAATTAAGTTGGAGGAAATAAGTCCAGAACTTTATCCCACTGTCATTGCACTCCTTTTAGTGGACATACTAAAAGATTTTATGAGCTATCCGAAAAGTTATTCTCTCCGTGTCAAGGCAAAGGCTAATCTTGTTAATGTGTTTCTTGCTGCCAGTCTTGATAGTCTTCCTGATTCCAAGGTTAAAAAAAGTGCATGCCATCGACATGTTCTGGCTTTCCCATAAAGCTGCCCTTGGAACTGTGGAGATATGTGGGCTATGACAATTGCCTCCAGTGTCTCAACGACATTACCAAATGTTATGCCCAAACCAATGGCCTACTGCTGCATTCTGGAAAGTAAGCCTGATTTACTACCATGTCTGAAACTTTTATTGGAACAGGATACTATGTTTTCTTTCCAATGGCTGCACAAAAAGTATACACTCTCTCAGAATTAGCTCAAGACACCTATAAAGATACTTTCGTGTGTTTATAAGATTGGAACCAAAACACGAGCTCATGGGTCTTTTGCTGCAAATATCATTATTTGATTCAATGTCCTTCTCTGTTGTAGTACAATATCAGGAAACTCTTTTATGTAGTCACTAACAACACAATGGAAACAAAACAATGAAAAAGAAAATCCAAGGCTCAGAGTATGCCTGGGGTAGGTGACCATAGCGGTTCCATGTATTTCATAAAAAATAGGGGAATTCCCCAAATCCTTCTGGGCTCTTAATTCTCCTTAGGTGACATGCCTGTTAAATTTGTCTATCATTTTTGGATACCTATCACATGCACAGATGGTAACATGGGCACCAGGAACCCAGACACACCTCCTCACAGTGAGATGCCACTGTTCAATGGGGAGTGAAGTACAAAGAACAAAGAATAAGAGAAAAGTGTCACCAATCTGGTACCAAGTATGACAAACACACACCAGCTTTAATGAAACTGGTATCCAAAAGTACTGAATGGGTCACACATTATTTGGTCCTTTTCATTCACAATGTTCTCTCTTTCTGGGATGTTCTCTTCTCAGCATCTTTTCCTTCCTCCCCCAAACCATAGCCATGTACTTGACCTTTCTGATTCCTATTCATCCCAACTCTTTCTAAATAACCTTCAATTCATTTAGAAGTCTTCTCTGACTCCTTTGCCAAAAGACTACATGCTGTATGTTCCATGTCTGCTTCAATTTATTGCATCATGGTACTTGCTAGACTCTAAATGGAAGTGTTTGCTTACATTCTATTAGCTTTTTTAAAATTAACTTCCTGAAGACGGGTTCATCAGTCTGGTTCACCAGTACAGAGACATGTGATAAGCATCTGATTAATATTAAATTGAGTGAACAAACTCCTAAGCTAATCGCATAGGTCGGGTCATCCTATATAAGTAAGCAAGTTGTACACTACACAACTGTAGTAGGCACTCACACCAAAAACAATGTGAGCAGGTCCATGGAGCTACATATTATAAAACCAGCATAGCCTTACTTTGCAACCTTACCTCCTGTTTTCTAGATATTATACCCAGAAATGTCTTTGTTGGATTTGCTGAAACATAGATTTTTGTGTGTAACAAAAGTTAAAAAAAATGCATTTTGACCTGCATTCCAATGAAACACAATAAAAACTATTTGGAACAACTACATGTGACTTACAATTTTAGCATTTGTATGGTTTTTCAGAAGGATTAATGCCTTGGAATGTGGTACAACTGGGAACTGTTTGTCAGTAGAGAAGGTGTGCTCTGAGTGATGAAGGAAATATTTAAACAGAGAAAATTAGGACATTCTCGAGGGAGTTAACTTATCTGTGTCTTACCCATTTTATCCATTTAAGATGGAGGAAGACCCTTCACCTCCAATCTTCAAATAATAAAGAAGCAAGATGGCGGTGGGGAAAGGAAGAAAGGAGGATTTGCAATATCCCAGAAACAGATACACAGAAAGGAAACCTAAGATTGGAATAGAGAAGTAAAAATTTAAATATTTATGTGCTTTTTAGGTGAAAATTTTATCAAAACGAACTGCACATTAATGTCACTTTCTTAGGTTTGCCCAATCACAAGAGGGATATCTATCACATTGGTTGAAGTCAATCAGTTATTGCCGTTAAAATGATGATAGCCCAGGGATGCTCTAGGGGGAGTTCTCTTAACAATGTGTGCCCAGAAAGTTGTTCACTGGATAAGACTCTACCATCTGGTAAGTGCAGCATCTTGGCACATAACATTTGCCATATGCGCTCTGTTTTATCTATTGCATTTCCACTCACTGCCATGGGGTTGATTCTGACACATGGTGACCCTATAAGGACCTTGTAGAACTTTCCCATTGGGTTTTCAAGGCTGTGGATCTTTACAGAACCAGAAAATCTCATCTTTCTCCCATAGAACTCCTGGGGGGGGGTTGGAAGAGCTGGTTCTGTGGTTAGCAATCCAACACTTAAGTTGCTATGCTACATCTCCAGAGAGGTCCGAAGATGTTTTGTCTGTAAGAAGTATGTTCTTCCTTAAGGAATGATAACAATTATAATAAGTATAATTCTTATGCTTATACTTTAAGTATAATAAGGAACTCATCTCTCCCCAAAGAATTGGCTGTATTCTCTTTTGATTTGTCTCCGGTCCTTTGAATCATTCTGATGATTTTAAGGCTTGGTTTCCTGGTTAATTACTTTCTGATCTCACTAACTTCTGAGTTTATTTCTGTACTCAATGATTTCAATTGCTCTTTCAGCTTTTAAAGACTAAAAATGTATAGATAAACACACACACAAACAAAGCAAAGGACATATGAGTAGTCACAAATCTATCATGGATCCTGACACAGAGCAGATCCATATCTCTCTGTTAGTTAGAGAGAAGGCTATATTATAATTTCTCAGTCCAGTCCTCTATTCTTTCAGGGTCCCCTATCCCAGGCCCTCCTTACCTAACACATACACCCTATTGATTTTCAGCATTCCTGTCCGAAGCATGCATGCTAAAAGTCCCCATTGTTATTCCTATAGTCAGTGCTGGAACAGTCTAGTACTCCGTGCCCTACACCTTGTTATACATTTAGACATTCAATGTGGTCCCCTTGTACACATCCCCCAACCAGTTCAGATGGGGTGGCAAATGCTTCCCCCCCACGTCAAAAGTCTACAATTGGGATTCCTTGAGAGCTTCGTGGCTTCACTCCCATTTCTGGTCTGTTACGCTTCCCACTTGTTTCTCCCCAAGTGGGCAGGTCAGACCAGCTGCTTGCCCCGAAGTGTATCTTCAGAGGTGTCCTCTGTATCGCTGCCAGAGCTGTGGCCAGTCCTGCAGTGTGTATCTATATAAAGCAGTCAGGATAGACAATCCTATGTAGACAAAGAGAGGACCGATGGTTCCTGGAGATCATGGGAGGGGAGGAGGCATGGGGATGAGGGAGGAGAGGGGTGAGTCAAAAAAGATGGATACAGGGGAATAGTAAGGCTTCTAAAACAGATAGCATGGAGGAGTAGCTTTTCTGGTCATCCCTGATCAATAGAATTGTACCTGAGAGGAATTACTGAAAGGTAAGCAATTGGTAAACATGACAGTGGGTCAGGAGGAAAGAAAAAAAGAAAGAGGGAGAAAATAAAAAATATATAACTCTGCATATATATGTAAACAGTAAATATATAATTATTTAAATATCAGTATGTTATATAGTCTTTATATATGTATAGAAATGCAAATGAAACAAGGAAGCAAATGGACTGTAGGCCTCTACTTAAATCTTACCTCAGTTCAATGATTTATTCTAATAGTGCGGTATTTTATGATTCTCACCTAGCTGACACAATCACTAAAGACAAAATGGGTGCATAAACAAACATGGCGGAGAAAACTGATTATGCCCTGCTGTTGAGCATGATAGTGGATAGGAGAAAGGTGAAAGGAAACAGAGGAAAGAAATAGGTGGGGAAAGCTATTTATATAGGTATAGCTATGGGCAGGTATATATGTAAATATATTGATTTATAATGAAAGGGATAGAGGTCAATGTACATATATTTATAAGTATTCAGATAGCAGTAAGACTTTGGGCCTCCTTTAACAGACAGACTCATGGTCTTCTTTAACACAAGAACACTTTGTTGTGATAACCTGGCACTCTTTGATACTAACTTTCCCAACATGATCACTGAAAACAAAATGGATGTGGCAGTCACCTAATCTGGTGTCAATTTGATGATTAAGAGTGTAGGGGCCAACAACAACAACAACAAAGAGTGTAGGGGTAGAGTCTAGCCTGTCAGTGTGGAGAAAGCCAATGAGAGCTCTGTGTGGTCATTGCTGTCCCCTGATAATTCTGGGAAATGTGGTAATTCATTCTTGGAAGCAGAAGACTCTCTCTCATTCCCTTGGAGACACTTAACTGACAAGGCTGGCTCCCTGCAAGACATACCTGAGGAGAAACCACATGGACCTACCCTAAATCAGTCAATAACCTGGACCTACAGAAGCTACGTGGAGACTCCTGCCAGTGCTGAGATGCTTACAGCACCACTGGATCCAAAGAATTTCTACCCACTGGCTTGTGGCCATTCTGCATTTGGCATCATTGCATATGTTTCATGAGTCTGAAGAGAACTTTTAGATTGCTATCAGACATATGGCCTAGTATCAGACTTCTGACCTTGGGCTGGACTGGATTGGGATGCTTTTCTCAATGTGCAATTGCTCTTGTATATAAACCTCTCCCTTATAAACATGTGCCTGCCTATTAATTTTGTTTTTCTAGTCTACCCATACTAACACAATGGATAAATAAGCAAATATGTTGAAGAAACTGAATGGTGCCTAGTTTTCAAAGGATATAGCATCTGGGGTCTTAAAGACTTGAGGTTAGGCAGACAATCATCTACCAGGGAAGCAAATAAGCCATGGAAGAAGCACACCAGTTTGAATGATCATGAGGTGTCGAGGGCATCAGGTATCAGGTAACAAAAGATCCAAAGCAACTATATCAACTATATGGATGTGAACAAGTCGGGGAGGGTTGGAGTGGAGACCCAAAGTCCCATCTATAGACAATAGGACATCCCCCGACAGAAGAGTTACAAAGAAGGGATGATTCAATCAAGGTGTAGTATAGTACTGATGAATCACACATCTTTCCTTTAGTTCCAGAATGCTTCCTCTCCCCTACTACCCTGATCCAGTTCTACCTTACAAATCTGACTAGACCGAAGAACTCACATTGGTATAGATAAGAGGTCTCAAAACATGGAATTCAGGACAGATAATCCCCTTAGGAATAGTAGTGAGAGTAGCAATATCGTGAGAGTAGAGAGATGGTTGGGGAAGGGAGAGAAAGGGGGAACTGATCACAAGGTTGAATGTATACCCCTACCCCTAAAAGGAATGAATAACAGAAATGTGGGTGAAAGGAGATAACAGACAGTGTAAGATACTAAATAATGTTTGAGCAAGGATTCACGAGGGCAGAAGTGTGAGGGAGGAGGGAAAAGAGGAGCTTATGCCAAGGGTTCAAGTAGAAAATGCTCTAGAGATGATGATGGCAACATATGCACAAATAAGCTTAAAACAATTGATGTGTGGAATGTTATAAGAGCTGTAAGATTCCCCCAATAAAAATGATTGGAAAAAAAAAGATATCAGTGTCCAGGGCCTGAAAAGCTTGTAATCAAACAATCAGCCATATAGCAGGGAAACAACAGAGCCCACTTGGAGGAAACACAACTGCCCATGTGATCATGAGGTGTCAGTGGGAAAAGGTATCAGAAGTTCAAAACTAAGCAACCAAATCAGTGTGAAGGGGTGGGGATGTAGTGGAGACCCCAATTCATTGACAATTTAGTCACACACGAAAGGGCCACATGGAGGGATGATCAATCCAGGATACAGTCTAGCACTGATGAAACATATACATATCCTCTAGCTCTTTAATATTTCCTCCCTTTACTATTATGGGTTTTATTTGCTTTCCCTCATTAATCATGGTAGACTTGTGCATGTTCATTGGTATAATTAATATCATGCAATACATGAAAGTCAAGATAAATAACCATTGAGAAATAGTAACAGGAGTAACAGTTCCCCAAGGGAACAGGAAGTGAGAGGGATGGGTAAAGGGAGGGGAGAGGGGAGCAGTTGTAGCGCCGATGATTGTATAGCTCCATTGGAGCAGAGAAAACAACAGAATTGTCTGTAAAGATATATAAAGGATGGTGTACAATTCGGCAATAATAATAATAAAAGTTCCTGTAGGGAAGTTTGAGTGATGGAGGAGATAAAGGAATTCAAGAAGAGAAAAAGGATTATGCTTACCACTATACCACAAACACTGCTCTTGAAAAAGGATTTTTAAACTGACAATGGTAACAATTTTACAACACTGCTTAATATGATTGAGTTATGGAATGTTATGGTATCTGTAATAACTCCTAATAAAATTATTTTTTCAAAACACTAAAAATGTGTCACAATGGTCCATAATAACAATCACTTGTTAAATTGGTGTGTAATTAAATCAGCAATACAAAAATATTTGTGCTGAAGCTAGTTTACAAATCTCCCTTCTGTCGAAGCCAATAGCAAGTACACTCATTCAAGTATACTTCTTTCCTGCCTCTTTTTGCCCAGCAGCCATCTGCCTCTGGATGTGATGTCTGATACTGGAAGTCTCTCCCAGAGCCAACAAATATACCTCCTTATGGGGCTGGGCTAGAACATCTGTATTTTTGTTTCATTTTTAGACTTTTTATTGGGAAGTGGGTGAAGGTTTAAAGAGCAGTTCATCAGTTTTTCCTTAAACATTTCTTATATATTTGTTTCAACTCAGTCCTTGCAGTCCCTTCCTGTACCATCGCTTCTTCCACTTCCTCCTGTTTCCTGTATCCTTACCTGTATCCTTGGATAACTGTTGCCCCTTTGATCTTTAAATGGGTGATTGTTCTCCCACAAGGATGTTTTCAGTTCCAGACCTGAAGGGTGACTGTGGGACATGCAGTCTTAGAGGTTTCAACAGTCTCTATTCAACCGGCATACCTGGTCTCTTTTTTGATTTTGCATTCTGTTCCACATTTTTTTCTGACTCTATCCAGGACATTCTAATGCAGTGGTTCTCAACCTTCCTAATGCCAAGGTGACTCTTTCATATAAGTTCCTCATGTTGTGGTGACCCACAACATAAAATTATTTTTTTGCTACTTCACAAGTATAATTTTGCTACTGTTATGAATTGGTGACCCCTGTGAAAGCATCATTCAACCCCCAAAGGGGTCATAACCCACAGGCTGAGAAGCGCTGTGTTAATGTGATCCATTTCAGACCAGTGGGTGGTAGTAGCTGCACACCATCTAGTTTTTCTGGTCTCACCATTGTGGAGACTGATGTTTGTGTGGTCCATTGGATGAATTGTTCCTATATATCATTCAATTTTCATCTTTTTTAGTATGGAAATTTTTATGCACAGTAATGCTGGAGTTTTTCCACAATAGTTTTTAACTGTTCCAACATACCTATTTTTCTCATCTCAGATGGTAGTTGTGTTTACACTTTTTGCCAAAGATGTTCCTGAAGAAAAGCACCTGAATTCTACCCATTTTTAATCTTTAAGTGATGATCAGGGAAATGACCTGCTCAAAGTCAGCATTCAAGTTAGCATTTATTGTATGATTTGAAGTTTACTATATGCTCAAGGGGTATGAAAGCAAATAGATCAAACCTTGTTTGAAGTGAATTTCAGGAAGAATCAGAAGTAATCAGCAATGTAACATTTCTTGCAATTCTAGCACATTCTATAAAATCAAATACCATTAGAAAAGTACAAGTTTGGATTTAGAGTAAATTCTAGAGTAGCACTGACAAATAGAATGTTCTACGATGATGGAAAGGGTCTATTCTGTGCTATTCAACATGACAGCCACCCGACCTATGTAACTATTGTGGAATGGAAATCTGGCCTCTATGCAGGAGGCACCTTTTCATTTTAATTGATTTTGATTGAAGTCATTCCATGTGGCTAGTGACTACATTAAGGAGTCCTTGTGGCATAGTGGTTATGTGTTGGGCTGCTGACTGTAGGGTCAGTAGTTTGAAACCATCTGCAGCTCCTTGGGAGAAAGATGGGGCTTTCTATTCCCGTAAATAGTTGCAGTTTCAGAAGCGTACAGGGACAGTTCTACCTGTCCCGTAGGGTTGCTGTGAGTTGACAGGGGCATGATGGCAGCGAGTGAAGTAATTGAGCTACTCAAATATGGTTCCAGCACATTTTCATTATACATAAACTGAAAAGTGTTTCCTCTTCCTCCTTCCTTTGCTTGGCATTTATTGGCTTTTATGTTTAAGTGTATCTAGAGCTGGTTTTCCTTTTTCAGTCTTAGGTCTGTCCCATTGCTCCAAGATACAGCTCCAAGATACAGGAGTCCTTATCTTCCTGGAGTCAATAGGATTTAAGAATACACAACTTCCTTCAGTGAAGGAATCAGCAAAGACCCACTGATGTTTCTGGATGATGTCTCTCTGGAGTCACTGCCCTTGTCCAACTGGAGGCTTTGATCTCAGGTCACATATGGATTGGCCATACATTTCAAGTGTCACTTCCTCCCCCCTTGGCCAAACCTGGGGCTTAGCACCTTTACTAATTCAACTCTCCCACAAAGTAAATTGTCACGCCAAAATAGGTACAGAGATCAGCCCATCTGATTAAAAATCCAGCCACGCAGCTTAAAATGTCAGACCGTTAAAATGTAGAGCTAAATGAAGCAAGTAATCTTGTGATTTCCTAGCCAGGCGTGCCAGATGCACACACCTGGAGGCCGTTTTAGATGTTGACAGTGCTGCTTGGTTGTAATCCTTTCCAGCTGAGTCCTCTCGTAATGGACTGTGTTGGACAGTCTTTAGTTTAGATAGTTAACTTGAATGACATCAAGAAGAAGGAGATTTCGATTTTGAGGCCTGTTAATAGACACGCCATTTCTTCCTTCCAAATATGATCTAAGCACTTTGCAGGGAGGGCCATTTCACAAACTGAGGAAGTGGTTCTCAAATCTCAGCGGATATCAGAATCCCCACAAGAACTTGTTCAAATGGACATGTTGAAAACCCACAGTTTCTAAGCAGGAATCTTGGGTAAAGAATTTACATTTCTAACGAGATTCCCTGGTGAGGCTGCTGCTGCCGCTGATACAGGGAGCAGGCTTTGAGAACCCTTCTCTCACAGGATGTAAAATATATCCCTGGTTCTGTAGATTACTTCCAACTCATAGTGATCAGCTGAATATTTAATCACTGTCCACCAAGCGTCAGGTATACAATATAAAAGCCCCCAAGTCCATAGCCATTGAGTAGAGTCTGTTGAGTCCATGCTGTTATGATTAGGTATAGTCCAGTTGGTTTTGACTCCTAGTGACCCTGTGCACAATAGAAGGAAATACTGCCTAGTCCTGTGCCATTCTTACAATTGTTTTTAGTGAGCACATTGTTACAGCTGCTGTGCAACTCATATGACCCTAGGTACAGTTTCTGAGACCATACATCTTTATGGAAGCAGACAGCCTCATCGCTCTCCTGTGTAGTGACCGATCGATTTGAACCAACAACTTTTCAGTTTGCTGCCCATCACTTTCCCCATAGCACCACAAGTGCTCCTCTGACCACCTAACACCTTTAGCTATCCAGGTTGGTGCCACTCTTACCTTTTCTCTCTTTTCAATCAAGTTGGTGTTTTGTGCAAAATAAAATTCCCTCCACAGAGACTTCCCACTACATGATACTATGCTAGCTTCTGGAGGAGGCAGCCATCAACCAGATAAGACTCTCTGTGACAGAGGTTGTCGTGAGTAGGGTAGAGAGCATAGGGAGAATGAAAGAAGGAAACCCCACACCACCGCACATGGTTATAAAATGGGGGGGCGGTGTTATAAAGAGGTCATCCTAAACTATTCCAGGGAGAAAATCCAGGCTTTCTCTATGAAGAATTGTGCACAGAAATCTGTCTTGCAATCATATTGCAGGATCCGAAAAGAATGGGTCGTGGTCAAGTGATGATGAAGCAAAGGAAAATGAGACCATGCTTAGTCCTACAAAAGTAAATAGTACATACAAAAAAGTTAATTGAATCAGTACACTTTTATCCCAATCATGCTTGACTAACAATTTAGCAGATCTTATGATCTGCCGCATTTTCAGATGATGAGCTGAGGCAAAGGTGATAGAAGGGAAATGCATAAGTAAATAGTTAATCCGTAGATGATATCACTTAAAATGGCTTCTGTTATGAACTAACAACCTCAGCAGATTCTGCAGGTCCTTATCTGATAAGCTATATCCTCCCCAAGTGTTTCCAAAAGAAATATGTTTACTGAAAGTGGAAATTTTCCATCAAGATGGCCCAATAAGCTCATACTTCAATGTGCAGTTTTTGTTCCCAACAAGTAGTAATGAGAGACAAAAAGGAACTCATTCTGAGAGTAAAACAGCTGTGGGGTCCAGAGATGTATTAGAAAAACAAAAGAGTAGGCAGAGATAAAGCCTTGGCATCTGGGTCAGATAGTAAGCAATTGGACGTCTGTAAGGAAGGGAGTCTAATATACTCTCTGATTCCCTCAAGCTGGTGGAAGAACTCAGACATATTAGATCAACCAGGAGATTAATCAAATGACCATATGGGTCAGAACTCACATCTGTGATAACATGAGCACACTGCAGAGCGCAAGGCTCTTAGACCTGGTTCTAGAATTGGGGTATGGGATTTGGTGGATAATGTCATAGCAATTGAAATTACATTGGATGATTACTGGAGATGGGTAGAACTGAAGGACAGAAAATAAACAAACAGAATCCCTCAAAAAGTGAGCTTACAAAGAAGCTGAGGATGGTTGCAAAACTTAAAGAATGTAATTCATGTCACTGAAATGTACATGTAGAAACTTGCCTTAGTGGATGGTTTTCTGTGGATATTCTCAACAGCTGCAACAAAAATAGAATAAGTTATTGGGGGGATCAGATTGCAAACTAAAAATCTAGAACAGGTAAAGAAATCAAATGGAAGGAAATGAGCCAAGAATAGTGCAATTAGATTAATATTTATTTTATCGCTTAAAATCAATTGATAAAGAAGTCTGAAAACAACTTTAAGATACATGTTTACCATACCTTCTTCTTCTGGAATAAACAGAGTAGATATACTTTTTCCTCTTCGTCCTGCTAAGTACAATTAAAATCCACAGATATAATATTTAAAACAAATTGGAAACAAATCTGAAAAGTTGAAATATCATGAAGATTTCCTCATAAGAAGACAGAATGACTAGAAAACTTGAGACTCAATATTTCCTTGTAGTGTATCATATTTCAGCCTTGATACCTTAAATACCTTAAGTGATCACAGACAAATGAAGTCCCAAGAAAAGTCAGGTCTCTCTGTCCAAAGGTCTAGGAAAGGGAAAACCTGGCAGTAGGAAAATCATTGTAGACAATGACTACTGTACATCAGCCAAGCCCCCCAAAAAATACATGCACACACACAGAGTCACACTGCCACCCCTGACAGGAAAGACCAAATAGATCATCTAGACTTTCTCCACACCAAGTCATAGCAAGGTGCCCCAGACCCACATCATCATGCTGTTAGAATGACTGGCAATTGAAAAAAATGGCTATTATACTAGCTGAAAAGTCCCTACATTGAAGAAAAGCGTAAGTCCCTAATGTAAAAGAATGGCCTGAGTACCAAGTAGGATGTGTTGGACTGGGTTCTCTAGAAAAGCAAAACCAGTGATACACATATACAGGAAGTTATATATATTTTTAAATGTCTCACATCATTGTAGAAGTTGGTAAGTGTAGAGTCCAGTTTTAGTCCATGGGTCAGGTCTAAGCTTGAAGCTTCTCCTGACTTAAGATGCTGCAATGGCTGATGAACCAGGAATCAGGAAGATGAGCAGGAAAACCCTAAGTTTATGGACACAGAGGTGGATAAATCCATGGTCAGCAGGTCAGACCTTGTGTGTGCAAAATTTAAAATCAGCAAATCAAATGGAAAGCTGCTGATGGTTCCCAGGGCTAGCAGGCAATATTATGGGCTGTTGGCTCAAGTGTAAAGAACCACAGGTTGATAAACCAGATGCAGGATTCAGACCAGCAAGAACTGAGCTATTTTTCCCACTTCAACTTATATAGGAAACAGACCACACTTGTGAGAAAACTGCTTTTGAATTGACCAGGGTTGTGACATGAGTATAAGAGTCATGCTACCCCCTAATGTTCCCACAATTGCTTAGCTTCTCACATCACGGAGTTGCTTATATCATGTTAGATTTCATCATGAAGGGTTACTACCAAACTGCTGAGAATCAGACTGAGCCACATTGACACAAAACCTTTTACACAAAATACATGCCAATAAGCAATATGTCCAACTGCAGAACAGGTATACAGGTGACCTGCAAGAGAAAAAAAGGTAGAACTGACCTTTAAAGATCAACTCATAGCATAAGCCTTCATAATTGAAATAGATGTAAAAAGATACTGGATTAATGATCTCAAAGTGCTGAGGGTAAATTTTAGCCTAACATTTTATACCCAGCTAAAGATTTTGTGAAAGCAAAATAAAGACATATTAAGTCTGAGCCCTGGTGGCGTAGTGGCTGTGTGTGGGACTCCAGCCCACAGGGTTGACAGTTTGAATCTAGCAGCAGCTCTCCAGGAGCAAGGCTGGCCTCCCTACTCCCACCAGGGCAGTGATGCTACAAAAAATAATAAAAAAATAAAGACATTCAGTTATAGAAAGATGAAACAGATTTACTTCCAGTGAACAACTAGAGGAAGAATCTTCTGCTCAAAGAAACAGAACTCAGAAGAAAATGCTAGGCATATGAAGCAGTCAGAGCTTAAAATTAGTAAGTAAACATAAGCAAAATTTAAAAAAAAAAAAAGTTAAAAGAAAATTATGGACAGTTATAAAATGAGAGGTAATAAAGGTTTTTTATGGATATTTAAAGCATTAAAACCCTTGCCACATCATGACGATCAAATACAGGTATTAGAAAAAATAGTGTTAACATACATGCTAAAATGTATAACGAACATGTACCCTAAAACCAGAAAAATAGATGTTGTTGAGTGTCACCACTGACTATTCTAATCAAGGCCACAATAGGTGGACCCTGATAGAAAGGGAGGGAAATATGGAACAGACCCTCCAATTCTTTTGTTTGTTTGTTTGTTTTGGGGGTGTGCATCACTGCCCTCTGGTGGTGGGAGTAGAAGGCCCAGCCTTTGCTCCTGTGGAACCACTGCTGGAATTGAACCTCCATCCCAGTGGGCCGCAGTCCCGCGCACAACCACTACGCCACCGGGGCTCAGTCCCCTCCAATTCTTAAAGTGAAAAGAAAACCTCTTTCCACAACTGGCTGAGACTGAGGGACATCCAAGATAACCTATAAACTGATAACCAAAACTAGCCTCTGGCTCAGAAAAGAAAGAATATCAATCAGGAGCATCATGCTTCTTTTAAAAAGTCATCTGTATGAGATCAAACAGTAAAAAATGATTTTAAAACAAGGATGAGAATGCCAGGGATCAGGGGAACTAAATGAATGAAAACATAACAACCAGAACAGAAATACTGAGAGTGCACCCATTTTGTGAAAATTGCAGCATCGTCGCTGAACAATTGCTGTGGAAAACTGTTGCCTGGGAACCTAAACTACTGTGTAAACCATTACCAAAAGACAATTTTTTTTTGTTTTTTAAATGTATGCTTAGCCACTAATACAAATTTTAAGATACATCTTGAAAAAGAAGGTAGAACATGTTAATCCTACATAAGTCAGAAAAGGAGAACAAAAGGAAATGCAAAGAGAAAAAGAAAAAGAAACTTCACAGGCTGTGAGCCTAAAAAGAACAAAAATTTGGCAGTGACCTATTGGACCAGGGGCTAATCTCTATAACCTGTAGAAAACATTTGCACCTCCATAAGCAAAAGACAAATAACCCCATTTAACAATGGGCAAAAGACATGAGGAATTTACCAAAGAGGACATTCAAGCAGCCAATAAACACGAACCAATGCTTGCTAGCACTACCCATGCAAGAAGTGCAAATCAAAACACTGAGAAAATCCACCTTCCCTCAGGATCAGCAGTAATGTTCCAAAAAGGACAAACGCACAGCTGCTGGGGGCAGTGGAGAGATCGGAACTCTCTTACACTGCTTGTGGAACCGTGAAACTGTGGGAAGTGGTATGGCACTTGCTCAAACAATTGGGAATACAAATGCCACCTGATTCATCAATAGGTATGTATTATCCTCAGACTTTTTAAACAAGGGGTCAGTTCACTGTCCCTCAGATCGTTGGAGGGCCAGACTATATTTTAAAAATAAGCTATGAATAAATTCACTGTGGGGCCCAGGATGAGTCAGTCAGCTGCCAAGCAGGACAGAAGCAGCGGCCAAAACACCCAGCAAGTCAGATGAATGTCCTCAGTGGGCCGCATGTGGCCTGTGGACCATAGTTTGAGGATGGTGTGGCACAACCAAATTCGCTGCCATGGAGTAAATGCCCACTCATATCGAGCCTACAGGACAAGACAAAATCGTCCCTATAAAGCTTCTGAAATTGTAAATGTAAACGGGGGTAGAAAGCCCCAGCTTTCTCCCCTCGAGCAGCTGGTGGTTTTGAATTGCTTACCTCAAAGCTAGCAGCCCAATGTGTAAGCACTACCCCCACCAGGGCTCCTCACTTGGTATACACTATCTAGAAATAAAGAATATAGTGTGAATGTTCTTTATGCATACTGTGTTCAGCACAACACGGTTTCACAATCGCAAGACAACAGCAACAACAACAACACCTGAATGTCCATCAATGGAAATACAAACTTTGTTACTTACACATCGTTAAAACATAATGATGAATTTGTGAAACAAGTCACAACTTGGATGAAGTCGGAGGACGTAAGCTGACAGAAGTTAGTTCAACGTAAAAGGACGGGTGTTATCTGGGATCACTGTTATTTAAAAAAAAATCAAGAAAAGGTTTTCATACCCAATGAAATAGACTGTGCTGCTTCTTGGGTGTGGGCAGGCAATGGAGGAAAGGAGAAGCAAGTGGCCAGAGGGTAGATTGGCGTTAACTGTGCTGTGGAGCAGGGCAGCCACTGGGAGGTTTGATGAATTGTTGAAGTTGTTGAATGCCAAAAAAGACCTGATATATAAGACCCCTCCTACATTGCAATAAAAAGTTTGGAGGGAGAGGCAAAACAAGATGATAAAAGTAAATGTATCTCCAGAGAGAAGGTTATATGTAGATCCGTGAAATTATTTCCCCCTTTCTACTCCACCATCCCTCCACCCTCCCAGTCTCACCACTCCCATCACTAATCTTGAGGGAAAGTGAAGGGAAACTTTGGACAGTGTACGATATGAAATAGCAATTTGTAAGTTATTAAAGGTTCATGGGGTCTAGGAAGGAAGGGAAATATGGGGAGCTGGAACTGGGGGCCTAAATGGAGGGAGGATATTTTGAGAGTGATGATGGCAACAAGTGTGCAAATGAGGAGTGCATACAATTGATGTCTGTATGGATCGTGAGGGGAGTTGTATGAGCCCCCAATAAAATGATTCATTAAAAAGGGGGGAGGGGATAGCTTTGTTTGTTTGTTTGTTTTAAGAGGAGCTTATACCAAGGGCTCAAGTGGAAAATGTTTGGAAATGTATGTGGCAACATGTGTGCAAGTGTGCTTGATTCTGATGATGTACTGAATGTTATAATAGCTGTAAGAGCCCCCAATAAAATTATTTTAAAAAAATAAATGCATCTCATTAATAAAAGCAATTTCAATGTGATTAATATAGCTATTAAAATGGAACTATCAGGTTGACTGGAAACATAAAATATAACCATATGCGGCTTATAAGAGAAAGCATACAAGACAAAATACAGCTGTTGAACAACATGAATTTGAAGAGTGTGGACCCATTTATACACCGATTCCTCTTCCTCTCACTACTACGGGGACCTGAGGTTGTGAGTAAACCCTATGTGTTCACACAGAGATGATTAGTGTCACACAGTGTTTAAGAGAATTCTCCCGATGCTTGAGCTCCCCACAAGAAACAAATCCACATATAAGTGGGTCCACATGGCTCAAATCTGCATCATCCAGGGAAAACTAAAAACCTTCTTCAGGTCTTCCACTGAACAGCAGGTTGCTGCCCCTAACTCTCATGCTGTTCAAAGGGCAGCTGTATATTTTAAATAAGTGGAAGTTTTAAAAAGGGTATACAGAGGAAAACCAATTTACAAAAATACATATGAATATATTATAGAATTTTTTAAAAATGTATTAAAAGGGATCAGAAAAAACCCAACCCAAATTCACTGTCACTGAGTTGATTCTGACTTATAATGACACTACATAGGATATTCAAGACTTTACAGGTTTTTTTTGTTTTTAGTTTTTTGGGCATCATTGCCCTCTGGTGGTGGGAGTAAGAGGCCCAACCTTTGCTCCTGTGGAGCTGGAATTGAACCTCCATCCCAGTGGGCCACTGTCCTGCACACAACCACTACGCCACTGGGACTCAGCCCGACTGTACAGTTTTACAGCAGCAGAAAGCCTAATTTTTCTCTCATCGAACCAGCTGGTGGGCTTAAACCACTAACCTAGCATTTAGCAAGGAATAAAAGAAATAGGAAGAAAAGAAATGACAAGATGAACATAATTATCATCTAAGACTAAGAAGGATTTTGATATTGGTTAAACGTATTTGACTATAATGTTTTTAAGAAGCAAGAATCTCTAATGATTTGTGTATATGTTAAATATTTTGCTTTACAAAAATGTAAGAATATTTTAAAGAAAGGAAATTGATGTCCACACTGCGAAGTGCCGTATTTTAAAAGTAGCATACAATGTGTGATATATAACAGGTGATGATACCTTTCAATTTTTCAACTTTCAGGAGAAAATAAAAGGTGATTAGGCTTGACACATTCCTATCCATTTTTAAATGCTCCAAATAAAATAATTAGATTCTGTGAATTTGGAGAAATGAAAGAGTCTATTCCATATAGAATGGGCAAATAGATAAATATTTATTTTGTTATAACTATGAAGGTATGGTTATTTTCACCTGGGAGTTGGGTATATCAAAAATTCCATTTTAATGGATAAATTATAGAAAAGATATGGCAGGAAATTGGCTCCATGGGGATGTGGTTGATTACAATTAATAATCCTTTTGAATTTTCAAAGACTGTTGTTAGTCCAGTCATTGCTATGTCCACTGCCCCCATCCACAATGGGAAGTCTTGAAATTTTCTTCCGGATTTCTCACAAAATTTTTATACCTGATCATTTTTTTATACAAAGGCCCACACATTGTTTGCACTCACCTGTTAAATTTTGTGCCCACTTTATTGCTCTACAAAGCTCCCGCTTATGTTAACAGAGCAGTGAAAATGGCATGGCTGGGGCATCTGACTTCCAAAGGGGAAAGCAGTCAGCATCCTGCCAAGGCTAATTCCAATGGTTGACGCAGACAAACTTCCTCTGTGCAACCTTTTCACCAATGCTGACACTTGTCATTTCTCCCACGGCACTCTCTTCTTTGCTAAGTGTGATCGTTCATGGCTGTGACTACACAGAACTCATAGACAATGTGATGATAGAATTCACTAGAAAGTTACAGGTTGCAGATCTCAGGATACAGTTCTTCCATCAGAATAGTGATTTTCATAACTAAAAGCACACCTCTGTCTGACCCTTAGGTTCTTGGAGCTCTTGAGCTGGCTATGCCTCTATGCTGCTTGGACAAGCATTATCAAACTCTTTTTAGCTCCACCAATAAGGACCTAGAAACACCCGTCTTCACCAGTACATCGGAACTTGAAAGCACTCAGTTCTTTCTCTATTGGTCAGGAAGTCCTCTGTGTGTGCCATCTCTTGATAATGTCCTGTGTTCACTACTTACCTCTGCTGCTACCAGTTTCCTGCCACAGCTTTTTGCCAACTCTTAGAGTCTCCAGCATTAACAACTGCCTCTTTGGTCCTGCACACAGTGGTTCTCTACGTGTGGGTCACGACCCCTTTGAGGGATGAATGACCCTTTCACAGGGGTCGCCTGATTCATAACAATAGCAAAATGACAGTTATGAAGTAGCAACGAAAATAATGTTATGGTTGGGGGTCACCACCCCATGAGGAACTATATGAAAGGGTTACAGCATGAGGAAGGTTGAGAACCACTGGTCTAGAAGATTCCTAATGCAAGGCCCCTAGGTTCAAAGGATGTACTCTACCCCAATCTCCTCCTCCTCCTCCTCCTCCTCTTCTTCTTTTTTCTGCAGGAAGAAATTTTACTTTAAAAATTCCCCTAATATGATGACTTAAAAGACACAGGAAATGCACATCATATGCCTAGTTTTCACATAAACTGACAATAAATTTAGGCATCAATACTTTCTATTTTATTATACCTCTTGATGGCTTCTAATTCAATATCTTAGAGAAAAAGTGATTGCAAGGCATAATCCCATAGCACACAGTTTCATAGAGACTACTTTCCCAATAGTATTCATTTCCTTGTATTCCTCCACCTGATTTTTTTAAATTAAATGATCTTTTTATTGGGAGTTCTTACAGATATAACATTCCATGGTTAAATTAGATCAAGCATAATTATGCAATTGCTACCACATCAGTTTCCAAACATTTTCTTTCTTCTTGAACATTTTGATATCAGTTCCCCTTTATCCCCTCCCTACCCAAACCTACCCCACACAAATCCTTAATATCTTATTATATTATTGTTATTATCTCTCTTTTTTAGACTGTATCTTACCCACTCCAATATATTCACCATCCCTTCTTCTTGATGACATTAACCAGGTCCCCTCCTCCCTGCCCAACTTCATCCACCTCTGGGATGGCTCATTTTAAGCTTACAGGGGGTGACAAAACTGACCAGTATACTCATTGGGGTTGCATACATGCTTTTTGCATGATCTTACTGCCACATATGAACGTTGTTTACATTTGTTAGGGAGCCACAAGCACTTCATATGCATAGTCCCAACCAGTCTTTTGTTGGTAATTACAAAAATTATAGATAAAAGGATCATATGAAGTATCTCACTGCATCACAAGGGCCTTGAAGGCAAATATTAGAGATCTCTAAATGTTCCATTGGGAACAGGATGATGAGTTAAATTGAGACAAACTCATTTGATGGATTATCTAACATGACGATTAAAGTAGGCTTACCTGGGACCATATTGATAATCAGATGGCCAGAAAGACACTTGACGCAGACTCCATGGCCACTCTGTCAGTATGCAAAATGCCAGTGTGGGTGGTTTCGTTAGGTGCCACGGAGTTGGCCCCAACTTAAAGCAACCCCATGCATAATGGAATGAAATGCTGCCTGGACCTACACCACCCCTATAATGGATTATAGACTAGAACACGTTTCTTTTGTAATTCATAGGATTTCCATGGGCCAAGTTTCTAAGTAGATCACCAGCTTTTTCTTCTGAGCACCTCTTAATTTGAAAACCCCATTGAAACATGTTCAACACAAATCTCCACTGACGGAAAGATAATAGCTGTGCATGAGGATCATTGACTAGCGATTTTCCACATTTGAGGCAAGAATTACTCACTGAACCATCAAAGCCTCCATTATATTAAGATACTAGATCAAGAGCTATTGCAATGGGTGCTATCTTAGTTATCTCATGCTGGTATAATAGAAATACCGCAGTAAAATCCAAATCCTAAGGAAGAAACAGTATCAAAGCTTCAGTTCTCAATGCTGGTCTGCAGGATGCGGTCAATGACAGTTGTATTAAACAGCACTCTTTAGAGAAACAAGACCAGGATACTTAACAATTTAAATAGAATGATAGATAGACAGACAGACAACTCAAAGAAATAAACAGCTAATTAGTCCACAGAACAATACAAAGGGCTCAGTTCAACTCACTTCGATTAGAGAGTTAATATACTGGCAGTCCTTTAATTCAAAAGGGCTGCTGGGTATAAGTCAAGGGAGCAGACAGATGAGTCTTCTGTAGAGCAATAGAGGCATTCTGGACTCAGGCAGCAAACAACAAGGCAGGTCACCAACAGTCAGCCAGATGACAGGTCCGTCAGTCCCCAGCTCAAGTGATATATACACCTGAAGTGGCAAAGCAGGTCTTGAAAGAATCTCAAACTATAGCAACACAGTCCACGGGTTGGGTATCCAAGAGGTAGTATAGCTCATAAGTTGAAGCAGAGAACTAGTTAAGGAAGCTGCACACTGGGCTGGTCGTCAGAGAGCAAGAGAAAGAAAGGCAAGGCTTGCCCAGCCATTTATCTCTTTGTCTTTCAATTGCACTGAAACCTCATTAATACCACATGCTTCTATTGGCCAGGTTGGCGCAGTAAAACTACCCATCACAACAGTGGGAGCCCAAGATCCATTTTAAGGATCTCCACACAGATTAAGCCTTCCTTGAATTTCCTCTGACAATAGTCCAGGGATGTGCATAGCCTTGCTATCAAAGAGAGGGCATCGTAAATTTGATAGTAGTAGATGAAGTTGGGTTAAAATGTAATGTCTTCTCATTTGATCTCCCTTTTGGCCCATTTTAAAGTTGTTCCAGTTTTTTATATTTTCTGATTGCTTTTTGGTTTGCTTTCGTCATTGTTGGGTTTTCTTCCTGTTTGCTTCCTGTTTGTATGACATTTTGTATATGAAGTGTAGGATAGATTAATCTATGGAGACAGGAACTGGATTGATAATTGCCTGAGGGCATTACAGGGGAAGTTTGGGGCCAACAATAATGAGTACAAGACAGAAAAAAAATATTCTGAAATGAATGGTGGTGATGATTGCATACTTCATAATATGATTGCATATGATGTGAATTATATGCCTATGACACTATAAAAAAAACAGAGAAATGCCACAAGTGAGTTTAATGAACAGAAATTCATTTTCTTATAGGTTCAGAGTTTGGATATTGGGATTTCAGGACCAGCTCTCTGGAAAGTCTTTCTCTGTGTGTTCACACTAGGAATGGGCCTTGTCTCTCTGTAGCTGCTGTACTGAGGACCTTTGGCAATCATGGGGCTTGTCTCTTTTGAAGTTTGGACTTGTTTGCCTAATCTGCTCTTTTCTGTCACAAAAGAGATTGATTTAATACACACCCTACACTCTACCATCTCATTAACATAACAAAGAAGGCTCATTCTCAACTGGGATTTAAAATATAAGGGTCAGGATTTACAAAACATATTTGGGGGACACAATTCAATCCAGAGCAGGTGGTAAGATTATAAATGATTTTCTTGTCTTTTCCAAGGTTGTTCATCCAGTCATTACTTGTATAATTAAATGATTTTACCTATATAAATCCAAAATAATTGCATTTTTAAATTCCTCAGAGGGATTTGAAGAAGAGTGGGAAAATATATGAACTTTAAAAAGCAGGAAAATATGTCAATGCAAGCAGAGAAGGCACCCGGTATTAAAAGGAAGGCTCACAATGGCACATTCAGCCATAAAAGGTGGGATTGAGCCAACGAACAAATCAAACACTAATGCCCCTAAGAAAACCAAGACTTGAGAGTTAAGCACTTCAGATTTTTTATTAGCTCTTAGTAAATAAAGTAAGATTAAAGGTAGGCATTGGAGACAGCCAAGAAATCTTCACTCCTCACCTTCCTCTTGGTCTTGGCGGTAAGCACCAACTAAACAAAGACCATATGCTCTATTATTTTACCTGGCCAGGAGGCCGGAGGCTTAGAAGAGCTTTCAGGTGTTCAGCTCAGCTGGGGAAGCTGAGCTGTACTTTGACTTGAAGTGGACACTTAAGGCAACCAAGAGTCCCCAATGCGACAACAGAATGGCATGCAGCTTGATTTCTCATGGGGCTTAAACATTCGACTCAGGACCGCCTGGAGCACAGGCTTAACCTTTCCCCCTCTTCAAAGCATGCTCTGCATACCTACCATGTACTTAGCCAAGCCCCCATTCTTCCCTGGCAGTGTATTCCACAGAAATGTCTTGAATCTGTAAGGGGAGTGGAACCCGGGCAGGACTCTCTGTCTAGACCATACCCCTGACTAAGGCTTTGAGTTGGTAACTTGTTCGTGAAAAACCTCGATCTTGTTTTTGTTTTGTTTTTAATGATCTAGGTGAACTATAAGCGAAAAGGAAGTGTCATAATTAAGAATGCTGGAGCGAGCTGGTTGATTTTCTGTGTGTCACCCAATCTCTGGCCGCACCTCACCCTCTTATGTGATAAGGGCACTTAGGGAGAGTCTTCCCAACAGCAAAGGCACTGACACCCCACCCCACCCTCCTGACATCTTTCCTCCCAGCCCCACGACTACCCCATACCAAGCATCAGGAAAATGGCGCATCCATTGCTTTCCTGGACCTTTCTTTCTAAGCAGGGACCAGGCGCAAACTAAGTACTTCAATCTGTATTCTGCTATGGATGTAACTGTGCCAGAAGGATATTTTTAAGTCCCAACAGCTCTCACTGTAATTCAGTTGATTCTGACTCATAGCCACTCTGTAGGGTAGCACAGTGCTACCTGTGTGGAATTGCAGGCCTCGAAATATTTGTGTGAGCAGAAAACCTCATCGTCCTCAAGGAGCAGCTGTGAGATTTGAATCACTAACCTTGTGATTAGCAGCCCAACTGTAACCCACTATATCACTAGACCTCTTATCCTAATGGGTAGTACTTGTGAATGTGGTCTTTGAAGATGTTATCTGTTTAATGAATGAAAGATTATACTGGGCTACTTGGGTCCTAATACAGTATGTGTGATATCCTCACAAAAAAGATGTAGCTTGAGACACAAATACAGACACAGAGGGAAGACAACCCTGTGAAGATAGATGGAAAGATTGGAGCTAAGCACCTGTAAGTCAAAGAATGCCCAGGATTGCCAAGAATCAGCAGGAGCTGTAAGCAGCCAACAGAGAGCTTCTGACGTCTTCAGAGAGAGCATGCCTCTGCTAACATCTTGATTCAGACTTCTGGCCTCCTGAACTCTGAAAGCATAGGTTACTGTTGCTTTGTAACATCCAGTCTGTTGTACTTTTTTATGACATCCTGGGAACTAAGACAGATGCAAAAACGCATAACCTAATATTTCAGATGGAGTTCAACCAGAATCCAGCGGAGAAGCAGCAAACCAGCAGTACCCAATGAATGACCATTTTTAATTTTCTTTCCCCTTCATGACATTATTTGTGGCATCAAATTCAACCTCCTGCCCAAGACTTTATCAAGAAGGAGACAATCAGATGACTTGTTGCTCCACCCTCAATGACTGTTTTTCTCATGAGCATATGAGTTCTCTTGACAATGCCATCAATATGAATGTCTAAGTTCCTGAGCAAGCAGGAGTGGACAATATGCAGAGCTCTTGTGGTCTCAACCATTATAATTCTTGCCAGCTTCCTGTGTTTCTCTTGGTTCCTTGAATTCTTGTTAAAAGAACCCAGACCATATCACAGCTTTTCCTGTTTTCTCTTCCTGCATTGTCTTTCTCCTGATCCAAGGTTTGGCTGAGTTACACAGGTGTGTGTGTGTGTGTGTGTGTGTGTTTTAAATTTATCAATTGAATTCCTAAGAGCTGATCTTGGTGTGCTTCCCCTACACTGACACAAAAACAGTCTCCTTAATTCATTCTCCATCCTCAATTTTTTTTATAAAGATTGGCACTAGAGTCTGATCTAAGGTTTTTCATGATAAAGGACACTGAAATGTACTCTTTAACTTTCTTTTATATCTACGAATTTGGGAATAGGGTTAGTAAGAATTTCTTCAAATATTGCCAACTTTGTGTTTTGGTAAGTAATTTTTTTTAGTTTTAACATGCAATGATGATAGAATTTGAGTAAGCAAAACAGCTCTGGTCTATAATGGAATTTACATTTGCCATGAGCTGCTCATCTGCCTTATCTGTTCAGGAATTGCTTTGGTGTATTTACTATTTATCACAGAAAAAATGCGAAATCACCTTTGACAATTCTTACTATGTTCAAGAGAAATCAAAGCAAAGGATATGACCAATTTACTTAGCGATCATGTCTCATTTCAAAAGAAATCTTCACTGAAAACAAAACACCCAAAGCCAAAGAAAACTCAACACTATGATGTCATGCATTCATAATTGCTAGACTGCTAACTAGAAGGGACCTCGTGATCTCTGGAAATATTCTTTAGCATTTGGAATTTCTTCAGTCATTTTTTAAAAATAGTATGTTTTTACCTAGTTGATTAGTGAAAAACAATATAAACATTCTGTATCACATGGAGATCAATACACGAAGAAGCCCACAACCAATTACTTACTCCAAATTTCTTGAGGTAGACATATTTTAGAATTCACAGATTTTAAGATGTTAGGAATATGATATGGTGTGTGTGCTATTTATTAACACCCATGGTGCGGGCTGGGGCTAAGAAATCATTATTGTTATAGTTAAAAATGAATAGTCACCAAGAAAAATCAATATAGAATATTATTAATAGACCATATTTTAGGCCATAAAAACCTTGAAAGAATTTTAAAAAACTAGAAATATATAATGCATGTTCTCTGACCAAAAATATAATTAAGCTAGAAATCAATGATGGAGTGCTATCTGTAAAATTCTTCAAGTATTTGGAAAGAAATAGCTAGCTTCTAAATAATCTTTGTCAAAGAAGAAGCCACAATGAAATCAGGATAATTTTTAATAAAATTAAATAAATGAATAACAAATAAAATATAAGAAATACAGCTAAAGCAATGTTAAGAGGGAAGTTAATAGCATTGTTCTTTTTAAAATCTTAAAAAATTTCCTACACTTCGAATTAAAGAAGCTAGAAAAAGAGAAAATGTAGCTGAAAGCTTGAAATTAAAAAAAAAAATCTATTGTAAAGATAAAACCAGATGCCAGTGCCAATGGACTTGGAAGCAAAACCATGACAGAAAATCAAAGAAATCAAAGTCTGCTTTTTTAAAATTCATGAAATTTATAAAACTTTAGCCAGATGTCTAAAGGAAAAGGAGACAACTCACAAATTACCTATATTAGGAACAAAAAGGGCACATCACCTAAAAATACTAAAGAAATTTAAAGGAAAAAAGGAAATACGATGCATCAGTTTAACACTCTAAAGTTGGCAGTCTAGAGGAGTAGCAAAAAGGCACAAAATTAGCAAGCTCACTTACAAAGAAAAAGGGGACCTGAATTATTTTATATTGAACACAAGAGTCAATTTGTAGTAAGGCACTTTCCAACAAAGAAAATTTTAGGAACTGTGCATTTCACTGACAAGTTTTCCCCAACACTTAAGGAAGAAATAATTCCATCCAAATTCTTCCTGGAAATAAAGTATGTGAAACACATTTTGTATCAAATTATGAGATTAATATTACCCTAATATCAGAGCAGACCAGAATGATTTTTTAAAGAAAAAATATATAGATCACTATTCTCTTATGAACATAATAAAAAGAATTCTTAATTAAGTATTATCAAATCAAATGTATTGTGACTAAGTGAAAGTAAAGTAGGAATGCAAAGTTGGTTCGACACTCAGAAATTAGTCAATAAAATCCATCATGATACTTTCAAAAGGTGCAGAAAAATCATTTGGCAAAATCCTACATCTATTCATCATACAAACTTGTGACAAACTAGGGATAAAAAGGAACTCCTTCCTACTGAAAAAGAATATCCAAAATGTTACCTATCATCAAGCTTTCTGGTTAAAAGACTGAAATGTTTTCTCCAACAAGGCTATTCAAATCAATATCATACTGGACAACCTCAAAATTCACTGTCTTTGAATTGAATCCAGTTCATATGGACCCTATACAAACATTCACTGCCATCAAGTTAACAGCAACTCATGGTCACCTTGTAGGACAGGGGAGAATTGCCCCTGTGGGTTTCTGAGAGTGTGAATCTCTATTTACAAATGTAGGATGCCTCCTCTTTCTTCTGAGGAGAAGTTGCTGGTTTTTGAACTGCTGGCGGATAGATAAAATTAAACATATGCTTACCAGAAGTCCCACCCCTAGATATTTAATCAAGAAAATGTAAATCATGTTCTACACAAAACAATGAGTGGGAAGTCTTTATTCATTTTATTTGTCCAACAATTGATGAACGAATAAAGAGGTTGTGACTCATTCATAAAGTAGACTGTTGTTACTATTGTTAGATATTGTTGAGTTGATTCTGCCTCACAATCACCCCATAGGACAAACTTGACTTGATTCTGTCATAAAGTGGCCCTATAGGACAGAGTAGAATTGCCCCATAAGGATTTCTGGGCTGTTATCTTTGTAAGAGCAGACTGTCAGATCTTCCTCACAAGAAACGACTGGACAACTATAAAATAGACTACTGCTCAGCAATTGAAAGGAGCAACTCTTGACACATGCAACAACATAGATGGATCTCAAAAGCATCATAATGACTGAGAGAAGACCATCTTAACTGGCTTTATACTACATGATTCAATTAAAAATACTTTTATTGAGGGCTCTTACATTTCTTATCACAATCCATACATTCATCCAGTGTGTGCAGTATAGTTGTCACCATCATCGTTTTCAAAGCATTCTCTTCCTACTTGAGCCCCTGATGACCAGCTCACCATCTCTTTCTCCTCCGTCCCCTGCCTACCCTCCCTCACAAATCCTTGATAAGTTGTATATTATTCTTTTCATATCTTACATTTATATGACATTCTGAAAAAAGGTGAAACTCTAACAGCAGTGGTTTTCAACCTTTCTAATGATGTGACCCTTTAATGCAGTTCCTCATGTTGTAGTGACAGCCAAACACAAAATTATTTTCATTGCTACTTTATTACTTTAATTTTGCTACTGTTATGAATCGGGTGACCCTATGAAAGAGTCATTCAGCCCCCAAAGGGGTCGTGACTCACAGGTTGAGAACCACTATTCTAAGGCCAGAATACAAATGAATGTTTTTTAGAGTTTAGGGCTACAGGCCACAAATAAACTATTTGGGGGTGGGGGTCGGGGATAGAAATACAAAGTGAAGTAATTCATAAATTCTGATAGGGAAAGAAAAGCGATGGCAGCCTTATTTTACCTTTAAAAAACATAAGATGAAAAAACTGAATAATTGTTAAGAATCATTTTGATCTTTAGCTATCTGAGTACTCCTGAAATTTCCCCATGGGTATGCACCTTTAAACACTGATTGCAGTGGCAGCAAGCCTCTATCGCCATATGCTGACCACTAAGAACTGCCTGGTGGGGGGGGATTAGAATGGAGGCATTTGTGGCACTTGAATTGTCAAGAGCTTATTATGAAAATGCATTAAAGGTGAACAAATCACTTAATCCTTCAGATATGTTCCCATTAGGGAGAGCTGGGAACGCTGAGCGGATTCACTGAACTACTGTGGTAAATGACTGGCTGCAAATCCCAAAGTTGGTCTCTCCACCCCACAGTCATACAGTGCTACAGAGAAGTGGTCGCCTGTTTCTGTAAAGATTGCAGCCTTGGTAACCACATGGGCATCTCCTTGTCCTATAGCGCTGCTAGGAGTTGGAAATGACTTGTTGGCAATGGGGGCTTCTTGTTGATCAGCAGTTCTTAATCTGTGAGTCATGACCTTTTGGGGGTCGAATCCTTTCACAGGAGTCACCCAATTCATCACAGTAGCAAAATGACAGGAAGTAGCAACACAAATAATTTTATGGTTGCGGGGGGCACCACAACATCAGGAACTATATTAAAGGGTCACATTATTAGGAAGGATGTAGTTAAAGACCCACATACTAGTATTGGAAGCAAGGTCTTCATATCGCAGCATGTGCTGAGGTGAACACCTCCTGTTCTGCAGAATATAGAGGCAATATTTTTAGATGGGACTTGTTTGTTAAAAGTAGAGAGAGCTCCATATATGCGTGATTGAGAAAAGTAAACAGGATCTGACTCTTGAGAGTGGATGAATGTCTATGACTGTATTACACTTGATAACAGAACTCCCTCTGTATCCCCTGTGGAGTCATTCCCACTGGTTGGGATCAATGATTAAGAGTTTCATTGCAAGGAGTAGAAAATAAACTGCCTTCTATGAAAAGGATGGAATTTGAAACACACAGTTTGTTGGTGTCTAAGTCTTCATCCCTAGAATTTATAAATTTGGCCTCTAATATGATTTGCAGGTTTTATTAAAATTGCCTGTGGGTGACTAGATGAGAAGTATAATTAGACTTTAATGTAAAAGTAGGAAATTAATATGAAAATTATTTTCCAGTGGGAGAGTTTTATGACGAGATGCCCTCATGATGATACAAAATGCCTGCTTCGTCTCAGTACGTATGCAGAATGGAGAACTGGGAAAGCAGGGGTAGGAGTCATCTTTGCTTTGGGGAAATCAACGGTAGACAGTCTTTAAATTTATTTATCTGCCAAGGTGCCAGCAAGCCAGTCAGGCAGCTATCCTTCCCCAAACCAAGCCCATTGGTGTTAACTCAGTGCTACCCTATAGGACAGGGTGTGTCTCCAAGTCTGTAACTATGGGAGTAGAAAACCCTGCTTTCTTCCTGGGAGTGGCTGGTGGTTATGAAGTGCTGACCTTACAATTAGCGGCCCAACTGCTAACAACTACACCACCAGTGCTCCTGGACTCTATTCTAGGAATAATAATAATTTGAAAAGATGAGCTGGGCCAGGGAGCAGGCAGTCAATGGTACAAACCTAGTTCACTGAAAGAGCTCACAAGAGAATGGAGTGGTCACTGATGCTGTAGATGGGCCAGTATGGGGAACTGGGGACAGATGGAGAGGTCTTGAGCAGAAACAATGTGTGAGCTCACAGAAAGGCTCCTGGTCTGCCCTGACCATGGTCGAGAGTTCTTCCTAGTAAGATGGAAGGGATTAGGTTAGGCTGTGAGCTTTCTAGACTAATCCATACATTCTCTGAAGAATCGCATCATACAGGGCTTCCATCTGGTGTTGCCTACTAGCCTGAATCACCTCTACACAGTAATTAACTGTGGTATATGTGAATGAATGAGTAAATGAAAGGACTAATGATTCGCTTACTGGTCATAAAACAGTGGTTCTCAATCAGGGCAAGTTTGCCCTCTAGGGGTCATTGCACAATGGAGACAGTTTTCGATGTGAAAACTGGCAAGTCGTGTGTAAAAGCCGGGAGTACTGCTGAATCTCCTACAATGCACAGTCCAGTCCCTCCCATAAAAAAGTCACGGTCCAAAGTTTCCATCTTGCTGAGGTGGTGTGAAAATCCCAGTTATAAAAGACCATTGCAAGTATTTTTGTCTCTCTCATCTGGCAGCAAAAACAACCACTACACATGGTTCTACCAGGTAGATGAAAACAATGGCTTTGCCCATGGGTTTGCTCTGAAGAATCTGATGACTAACATGATATCCCCTTGGCTTTGGCATATGGGTCCATTACATTAGTGGAAAGCCTGGCATTGACCTCATGCTGGCTCAGGTCTGAAAAGAAGCTCTAAGTCTCAAAAGGAGAACTTGGGCAGAAACCAAATGTAATTGTGAAAAAAACATAGGGCCTTGGGGGAAATCTGCCATAAGCACAGCCAGCTAAGTAGAAACTTCAGTCTTTAGGTTCTGCTGGTGACTAATTGAATCCAGCAGAGGCTGGGTGTGTGCACGGCTCACTCTATAAATCCCCGGGTACTTAAAAGACTGTCTTACAGAGTTGCCTTAAAAGTGAAACAAACTACAAGACACGTTGACACAGGAAGTAATGGAGTCAGCTAACTTTATGATAAAAAAGAAGGGGGCAAAAAAGGCCTCATGTTTACTTCCCAGCTATCATCTAATTCCGTGGTTCTCAACCTTCCTAATGCCCTCACCCTTTAGTACAATTCCTCATGTTGTGGTGACCCTCCACAACAATAACTATAAAATTATTTTCGTTGCTACTTCATAACTGTTGTTTTGCTACTGTGATGAATTAGGCCACCCCTGTGAAGGGGTCATTGAACTCCCAAAGGAGTCACGACCCACAGGTTGAGAACCGCTGATCTAAAGGCAAATATGGGACTTGCTAAATTGTAGTATGACTTGTGAAGGGCACATTTGGGGGGATGATGTCTCAAGTATTCTTAACTATTCCAGCAATGGATGGAATGTCTTCCCAGGTAATGCATTCCCTCTTCGAATGATTCTAAGTTTTCTTTATGTCAACTTTGCTCGCTCCACCCCCCTGGTCACGCTCTTCAGCCCTGGGAAGAGCATCCACATTCTTCAGCCCTGGCCCCCCAACCAAGGTAAAAGCAGAAAACTTTATAACCAATAAAATTACCCACCACTCTTTGAAAGCTCCTCCTAGATATCCAAAGATTGGACCTGTCTCTTTAACACATAGGCATTTTGCAACACAGATAGAAAACGGCACCTTTGTTCCTCTCACATAAAAGAAAAGCAAACATTTGTTTAATGGTTAACAATTTTGAGCAGCTACCTCCTTTCAAACCTCTCCAGGGCCAAGATAACTATCTGGAGAGGCGAATTACATACCATTTAGACAGGAGATTATGCCGTGTTGACCTGCTCTGAAGTTTGATTTTAAACAGTGATTATATTCATCTTGTGCAGGCTACACTGGCTTGAGCCTTGTTATCAGGATTAAATGGTAGTAGAGCAAACAAATGCATTTGTAAGAATGTTGAAAAGAGTTCTGTGGTGGCAGGGACTCACATCAGATGGCCATGAGGTTGAAACTGAAGAAAGACCTTATTAGAATCAAGAATTTAAACTGAAAAAAAATAATTTAAACTGAAACCATTAACAACAACAATAACAAATGAGGACAGAGCACACCAAGTTGCCAATCTACAAAGGAAAATATCCATTGATTGATTTTTGTAGGACTCAACTGTGAAGGAAACCGACGTTTCAAAGATAACAGACACAATGGAACCAATTGAAAAGAGTCTCCTCTATTTTTTTTTCCTTGAAAGGGACAGACATAAACTCCTGGCACACAATAAGAAAAATTCCCTTAGCCAAATTCAAACCCAAATTTCATTTGGCTGAAGTGCCGGACACAAAATAACCCATGGACACAGACACACGGCTCTCTTGAATGGAGGTGTTCTAAATCCTGCAGTTGTATTGAAGATATGCCATGAACAAGCTTCGTCTGGAATAATGGCAGTTGAGAAAAGCAAGTCCTTTCTGTCCAATAGCCAAATAAAGAGCCCTTCTCCATGCCCCTGTCCCTGGGCTGCTAGTGCCAACCCATGTACTTATTGCCAAAAGCATCAATTGATGGTATTGTCTCATGATGGCAGGCAACTTTGAAGTGTTTTGATCTGTGGGTTAAATGATATGCCAATTCTCTGTGCTTGGTGTTTGCTTTATAGTCTCCAATTGCTGTTATGTAATAAATATATAATTTGGAATTGCTAAACTGTAACTTGGATAAAATCTGAACTAACTTCAAACTATTTCTGAAAATTGGGCAGAACCTCAATCATTTGGCGAAAGGAGAACTTCAGGGTTTTTTAATGGCCTCTCCATGCTGTGAGTGAATGAAAGTTGAATAAAGCAACTTTTTTTTCTTTATAAAGCTACTTTTGAGGCACTTGGGAATATTTGAATATAGACGGAAAGCTAAATGGCAATGATGGATTATTATTAATCCTTAAGTGATTACATATGGTTATATTTTTATGATCCTATTAAGAAGTGTTGTTCACACTGTCAGTCAGACTTATAGCAACCCTGGATACAACAGAAGGAAACATCACCTGGACCTCATGCCATCCTCACAATGGTTGTTATCTTTGCAGCCACTGTGTTGATCTGTCCAGTCAAGGCCTTGCTTCTTTTCACTGATATTCTGCTTTACTAAGCATGATGCCTTTTTTCCAGGGACTGCTCTCTCCTGACCGTATGTCCAAAATGCATTAGGTGAAGTTGTGCCATCTGTAATTCTAAGGAGCATTCGGGCTGTACTTTTTCCAAGAGAGATGTGCACGCTTCTCTGGAAGTTCATGGTACTTCTATATTCATTGCTAGCACCATAATTCAAGTGCATCAATTCTTCTTCAGTCTTTCTTATTCAATGTCCAATTCTCACATGCATAAGAGGCAATGGAAAATATGATGTCTTGGGTAAGACACATCTTAGTACTCAAAGTGACATCTTTACTGTTCAATACTTTGAAGAGGTCTTATACAGCAGATTTTCCCACTGAAATATGTCATTTGATTTCATGACAGCTGCCTCCGCCATTTGCCAGGATATTGAATTGTAATCCGCACTGAAGGTTACAGTCCTTGATTTTCACCACCAAGTGCTTCAAATCCTTCTCGACATGAGCAAGCAAGGTTATGTCATCTGCTTATGGCAGGTTGTTAATAAGCCTCCACCAGTTCTGATGCAGTGTTTGTCATGTAGCCTAGCACAGTTGCTCAATATACAGATTAGATCAGTGGTTCTCAACCTTCCTAATGCTGCCACCCTTTAATACAGTTAGTTCCTCATGTTGTGGTGATCCCCCCAACAAAAATTATTTTCTTGCTACTTCATAGCTGTCATTTTGCTACTGATATGAATCGGGCAACCCCTTTGAAAGTGTCCTTCAAACCCCAAAGGGGTCACGACCCACAATTTGAGAACCACTGGATTAAATAAATATGGTGAATGTATATGACACTAATGTACAATTTTTCTGATTTTAAGCCTCTCACTATTCCTTTTTTCTGCTCAAACAGTTGCCTTTTGGTCAATGTATAGGGTCCAAATGAGCACAATGAAGTATTTTGGTATTTCCATTCTTCTCAATATTATTCATAGATTATTATGTTCCACATAGTCAAGTGCCTTTGTATGATTTTTCTGTTAGGAAATAAATCATAGCAACAAAACATAATTTGCTAAAGAATAAAAGCAAACAAATTACCCAACCTAGGATATGTTGATCATCAAAATTTCAAGGGACCACAAGGAGATACCAGTATATACTTAGAATGTCTATGAAAGAAAGAGAGGCAGGAAGAAAGAAAGAGAGAAAGCAAGAAAGAGAACATCCTGATAATATCAAATATTGTTAAGGATAAGAAGCAATTAGGGAAAAAACCCAAAATGGTGGAATCTCTGTGAAAAGAGTTTACCAGTGTCTTATAAAGTTAAACACAGAATTATTATATAATACAGCAACCAACCCCACTCCTAGGTATTTACCCAATAAAAATTAAAATTTGTACATATACCTGTATGTGAATATTTATAGTAGCTTTATGATAATTACTCCAAACTCGAAACACCCCAAATGTCTTATAGCTGGTGAATAAATAAACAAATAATATTCCTACAATGAAATAATTTTCAGAAATGAAAGGAACAGAGGAACACACAATTGACACAGGCAACAACATGGCTAAATGTCCACCTCATTTAGCTAGGTTCAAAAGGTCAGTCTCAAAAGGCTACATACTATTGAATGCTATTTATATGACATTCTGGAAAAGATAAGGTGACAGCGACATGGGATAAATAAGTAATTGTCTTTGGGTAGGAGAATGGATGGACTACATAAGGTTGACAAAGGTGAGTCTTGGGGGTGCATTGATGGAGTTGTTATATCTTGATTGTCATGGTGAGTATAGAACCATATGTATTGGATGTACTTGTCAAAAGGAATGAATTTTACCATATGTGGATGGCACTTCCAAAATAGAATACATCAAGAAAGAACCGCATATATGGGACATTTACTGGGATACTGCCACTATTTTGGATGAGATGCAACTAACTGCATGTGTGGCTATATTTTATAAGTAAAATGGAAAATGATAAAAATTAATAAATTAAACTTTTCCCCCAAAAGAGAGAAGACATGTCACAGCCTTTAAAGCTGTCCAGGTTCCATACTGGTTAGACCTCAACATTGCTCTAGGTGGTTGTAAAAGAGGAAAAGTAAAATTGAAATGAACCTAATTCTTTTGTGACTCACAAGCTTGTTTCAAACAATAAGTAAATAAGTTAAAAGGGAAATGGTCAATATGAGCCAGTAAAATGTGTTGCCTTTGATTCAAGCTACAGTAAAAGTTTTCAACGCTGGAACTCATGTAAGGAGAAAATCTGTCTGAGAAGAAAACACAAGTATTTATCGCTCATTGGGAGTGATAGAAAAGTGGCCAGATCAAGAGTGGGATACTTCAGAGACCTAGGAAACCAAGGCAGTCCTGTTGAGTTCCGATGCTCATGGGTTTCACTGGATTAGAGTCTTATATAGTAAATTTTTCCATTTCACATTTATTTATTTTTCAATGTCCTTCCTACTTTTCTCCTTCCTCCTTACTTCCCCACCTGCCTCTTGATTCTTTTTCTCCCTGTATTCCTCTATAGTGGAACCAAAAGATTAATCACCTAAGGTTTTGCATCTACCTTTCAGGGTGAATGGGGTGCATGATGATTAGAAGGATCAGCATGTTCTAGGTCTTTCAACCCTGGCTCCATGCTTGAACCACCAGGGAATTAAATAAGTAAAATGAAATACTTATATCTGAACCCCAATCTCTGGAAGATGCATGTGACCCTGCTGTGTAGCTAAGATTGCTAACTCTAGATTCAGATTCACTCTACTCAGGGAAAACGAAGTAGTTGTACTAGCCAAGCCTTCTTCTAGTATAATATCCTTTCAATCACCTGGATAGCTTGTTAAAAATGAGATGTTGATTCATTGGGTTTAGGGCAGGGTTCTACATTTCTAAAAAGCTCCCAAGAACTGTGATTCTGCAGAGTCCCATGAATCACCTTTGACTGGAAGTGCTCAAAGGCTTTTAAAAACACTCCAGGACTGAGTCCCAGTGGCATAGTGGTTGTGTGCAGGACTGTGGCCCACAGGATTGGTGGATCAAGTCCAGCAGCAGCTCTCCAGGAGCAAGGCTGGGCCTCCTACTCCCACCAGGGGGCAGTGATTCCCACAAAACAAAACAAAACAAAAAACACTCCGCTATTGCAAAGACTCACCTGAGAGGGTGGGTCAATATCCAGCTTTCCATTTTCTTGGATTATTCTAGGCCCTCTGTCTTGGGACCTAGACATAGGAAAGCCTTCAAAAAGTGTGTGGAGAGAGGGAGTTTGAAGATAATGAGATTTTTCCTAACCTGTTGAAGCCCAATCTTCTGTTCTTTAGCAAGAACAGCATTACTTACCTTCAGATTAAATCGAGCATATTACAATGCTGGTGTCTTTAGCACAATGTTAGATGCTGGTCCCACCCTCACTTTTCTCTTTCTCTAAATTGACCGTAGCAGAGGAATATTTCCATGCAATAAACTTGTGGTATTATAGCAGCATTATTCATAACACTCACGTGGTGGAAAGAACCCAAATGCCCATCAGCTTAGTAAAGGATGGACAAGCAGTGATAGATAACCTTACAAGAAAGATGACTTGGCTATCAAAAAGGGGGCTTCTGATACATGTCACAATGTGGATGAACCTTGGAAACATGCTGCATGACAAAAAACAAGTCATAAAAAGGACCATGTGTGATATATTGATGAAAGGCCCAAAATAGAGACAGAAAGTAGAATACTGGTTGCCAGGGACAGGGCAGAGGAATGATGGGTACCAGGATGTCTTTTTGTTGTTATTAAGGGCCATCGAGGTGGTTTGGACTCATAGCGGCTGCATGTACAACAGAATGAAACTCTGCCCAGCCTCACACCCTCCTCATAGTGGTTCTTGTGCTAGCCCACGATTGCAGCCAAGGTGGCCATCCATCTCCTTGAGGGCCTGCCTCTTTCTCCTGTCCCTCTACTTCACCAAACATGGAGTCCTTCTCCAGGGATTGATCTCTCTTAACAATATGTCCAATGTACATAAGATGAAGTCTCACCATACTTTGGGTGGAGGACTGGGATGTATGATAAAAATGCTCACAATTAGACTGCATCATCAGTAAATGCACTAAAACAATCCCTGAATTGCTCATATCAAAATGGTATGTTGTTTTGGTATGCAAATTATGTGCCAATTTTTAAAAGACCTTGTTCCCTAACTATTACAGAAAAATTTAAACTCTTTCTGTATAGACAGATAGTCCATTCAGACAACTCCATCGTGAAGCCAGTTCTGCAGGAAGTCAAATATCATTTTTCCCTCGAGTTTTCATTACTATTAACTTTCAAGATCAGATTCTTTACAAATCTGATCTTTGTCTTTGGGGATTGGTAACATTGCATTATATGTTTTGGTATTGTTTATAGTGCATATTATGAACAGTAACCCTAACGCCCACTGTCATTGAGTTGATTCCGATGCTTAGGGAACTTGTAGGACAGAATAGAACTGATACTTAAGATTTTTGACACTGTAATTTTTTTAAATTCTTGCACCTTAGATGGTCATTCCTGAGTTTTTAAGACCCCAGCCTACTCATTCAAGTAGGACTTGTGGCAGTCCCACTCCCACTGTCTGAAGGCTTCAGTCCCTCCACACCCTTGCCAGCACTTGCCCTTTTCTGATTTCATTTGCACTTTGACATTAATGTTGGGGTGGGATGATGTTTCATCATTTTGATTTGCATCTCTCAATTGGCTAATGATCATGAATATTTCTTCATGTGTTTGTTGGCCATCTGAATGGCTCCTTGGGGGGGGGAGGAGTGTCCATGATTGTGATGGTTACATAATCTGGTGTCAATTTGGAACTTGATGGGATTAAGACTGAGGAGTGAAGCCTAGTCTGTCCATCAGATCTTAACCAATGAGGCCTCTGTGTGTGCATGGTCTTCTCCTGAGAATTCTGGGAATTCCTGTGTTCCTTCTTTGGAGGCGGGAGAGATTCTTTCTGCTTACTTCCTGAGAAACATTCTACTGACAAGACGCATGGTACTAAGCTGATAGATTCCATGTTCTGGGAACTAGAGGAGCTACATGGAGATAACCTGGCAGTACTGAGATGCTTACAATGCCATTGGATCAAAAGACTTTCTACCCACTGCCCTGTGGTTGTCCTGCATTCAGCATTATTGCATGTGTTTTGTGAGTCTGAAGGGGACCTTAGAGATTGGTATCAAACATATGGGCTAATGTTGGACTTGATCTGGACTGAGATAAGATGTTTTCTCAATTACTCCTCATATAAAACTCTCTCTTATACACATATGCGTGTTTTTAAATTTCTTTATCTAGTCAGCTCAGGCTAACACAATGATCTCTGCCCATTTTTAAATTGGATACTTTATTTATTTTTGTTGACATGTGAAAGTTTTCAGTACATTTTAGAGATCAGTCCCTTGTCCAATATGCCGTTGTCAAAAACTATCTTTGAATCTGGGCTTTTCATTTTCCTCTTTTGGTGAAATCTTTTTATACACATAAAACTCAGACTTACTGCCAGCAAATCACTTCTTACTCACAGGGTTTCTGAAGCTGTAAATATTTCAAAGGAGCTTAGAGCCTCATCTTTTCTCCCACAGAGTGACTAGTGGTTTGAAACACTGACCTGGCAGTTAAAAGTCCACCAGGACTCCTTTTAATGCATATAAGTTCTCATTTGTAGGAGGTTCCAGTCATCTCGTTTGTCTTCTGTTGTTTGTGTGTTTTCAATTATGCTTGTTACTGTATTCCGACCTGCTTTAGGGATCCTAAATTTGTCCCTATTTATTCACTGATGGTCTTTAGAGTGCCAGGTTTTATATTTAGGTCTTTGATTACTTTTGATTTCATTTTTCATATATAATGTGAAATAAGAGTCCTGTTTCATTCTTCTGAAAATGGATATCCAGTTTTTCCAGAACCACATATTAAAGACACTAGCTCTTCCACATTTAATTCTTTCCGGACTTTTGTCAAAGATCATAGTTAGCTGGATTATTTCTGAGTTCTCAATTTTGTCCCATTGGTCTATGTGCCACTTGTGATGCCTTTACTGTTCTAAGAGCTGAGATTCCAAGTAGAACTTTTTCTCAATTTTATGGATTGTTTTTGTATGAATAACAACCTGTTTTGAGTACTATGCCTGTGTAGTAGGTTTGGGAGACTGCAAAACTTTATGGGATCAAGCTGCTTCATCTTTCTCACTTAGAGTGCCTGGTAGGTTCGGACTGCTGACCTTGCAGTTTGCAGCCTAAGGTTTAGCCTCTGTACCACCGGGGCTCATTGTTACTAAGATGTTTTACACACACACACACACACACACACACACACATATATATATATATATATATCAGATGGTTGTGTGTGCAATTCATTCATAGTCAAAGACATATATATTCTATAGTTGAAGTAGCAGTCAGCTTTTGGCATTTGAGATAACTGGCATTTGATTTTGACCATTTTTGTTGCCTTTGCTGTTTTAATGGTTGAGATTCCCAGTAGAACTTGTTCTCATTTCTGTGAATTGCCTTTCTAAAACTCAAAAATCATTTGTTATCTTTTAGGGAGTTTCTTTGACAGCTTTGTATTCTGACGCCAAGTACATGGCTAGGATGATCCGTTCATTCAAATTTGCTGAATGGTTCTCTTGGATAAGCACCAGTCTGTCGAATGTGAAGACTTGACCAAACTTATTTTTTCCTCATTCAATTCTTTCACTGAGAGAATTTTACCTGACTGTGCCTCCTGTTTGGAGTGAGGAACAATCATGAAAACTGAAAACGTTAAACCTTTAAACGATTTGCCAGTTGCATGCAACTCTCTGTGAATTCCTTCCAGTGAAATATTCCATCACTCTTTTGTTCATTAAAAGAAATGAATTCCAGCAGCTCTGCTTTGTAAACAACTTTGCAATAAAAAACAAGTGTTCGCAGTCAATGAATGAAAACCATTTTAGACAGGAAATGGCCTTCAGGTTCCAAATGCAGGGCCTGTGTTCCCCTCAAGAACATGATTAGAAAAGGGTTGGCACGAGAACTGGGCAGATTTTCCTCGAACTCATTAACTGAAGAGTTTTCTGTTACTTTGAATGTGACAGGAATAATGGAGTCCACAGCGTTTCTTTTCCATCAGTCAATGGAGCTCTGCAAGTAAAATCGAAGAATCAAATTCTGGGCCTTTACATACCGCAGGGGTGGAGAAGCTTTTTTTCTGGGATATTTAGAGTGTCATTCATGAGTCATACAAAATCATCGACTTAAAAGTTAGCCTGCTCCATTTGGTCAAACCGGTGACCCACCCCTAATGTGATAGCTGAAGCCCTGCTGGCACCACAAGGTCCGAAGTTTAAAACTACCAGCTGCTGCGTGGAGAAAGAATGAGGTTTTCTACTCCTGTGAGCACTTACAGTCTTGGAAACCACTAGGAGCCGTTCTACCCTGCTCTACATCGTCACTGCGAATCAGATTCTATTAAGTGGCAGTGAGTTTGGTTGATGGGATGAGGGAGCCAGACCTGCTTCTCTCTGGTGAGGCGTGTGATGTTAGCTGGTAGTAATGATTTCAAGCACCCGATACAGTCCTTAGGATGAACACTTCCCACTCTTGATTTACTGGGAAAAGAAAAGACATCGAAATTACTATTGTCTAGTAAATATTTTTTTCTGAGGTCAGGGGGAAGCATAAAACTTAGAATAGATATCCCGAATTCTAATTTCAATCATTTTGCCCTTCTGCTATTTTCCCTTTGACTTTGCAAGATACTATTGCCTACCCGGAAGATCGTTGTGGATCTTCACTATACCGTATTTTGATGCAAATAATGCACATCTTACATTTTCTTGTGAATCTTGCAACCCCTTGCCCTTAGTTTTCCACGTGTATGTTATGTATGCATGTTGTGTGCGTGCACATTATTTACATGGGGACTTTGTGTGGGGAAAGTAGGCTGAGGGGGAAAAACATATTGCGCCACAGAGAGTGCTGATGCAGTCAGTCATACTAAGATGGTATTGTTGTGACTGTGGTTAGCTGTCATCAAGTAGGCTTTTGAGTGATTCCTAGGGATGTCACTGGCTGATTGGGGTGTTAGAATGCCAGGCTTTTCTTCCTAATCCATCTTTATTCTGGAAATGCTGCTGAAACATGTTGGCATCAGAGCAGCATGCAGGCTTCCACATTGGGCTCTGAGGGGCACCGGTGGTGAATTCAACCCAGGTCTTCTGCACCCACTGGCATCGAGTCAATTCTGACTCACAGCAACCCACAGGACAGAGCAGAACCGCCCCTGTGGGTGCCAAGCCTATAGATCTTTCTGGAAGCAGCAAGCCTCCTATTTCTATTGCAGAGCAGCTGGTGGGTTTGAATCCTTGTGATGAGCAGCCCGACACTGACATCCACTATGCCAACAGGGCTCCTAGTCTTTTGCATAGAAGGCAATAATTTCAGTCCTGAACCATAAATGCATTAATGAGCCTCTATAGTATATGAAAACCACTTCTATCCTCTTGCTTTATTTTAGAGATATCCTGTGAAGATTTTACACATTCTCTGTCATCAACTCCTTTTTACTGTAAATGCTACTTTTTAACTTAATGTGTTTCATAAATGAAATCATGAAATGAAAAACCAATGAAGAGTATGTTAGAATTTTTCCACATGTATTTTCTTTGTTCAGAAAACTGGATAAAGCTAGCTCTTGGGTTACAAAGTCTAATTTATTAACCACTTCTACTGGCCCTTTAATATTATATAACATTTCCCTCACTTTAAAACCAACAATTGCACCAACCCCTACTCACAACAACCTTCGTCATAGTCACCTTCATTTGCTGTCTGTGCAGCTTTTCATCACTAAAGTGGGGTTAAAGAAGAATCATATACATCTTCTCGGACTTACCTACACAATTGACTTAGAGAACCTTAGGAATGGGTGAGTCTTCCTCTTAACTGGGGACTGATTGCCTCTATTCACTTTCCCTTCCTAGCCCAGGAATCAGTGAGAAGTTTAGATATAGATCAAAGTGGCATTGTTGATCTGACACCATTTTCATAAATTCAAACCCTTGAAGCAAGATGCTGGTAATATGTGTCTGAAGGGTATATTCATCACTGTTCCTCCCTTCCTGTGGGTGCTTCTTTCCTGTACATTGCATGCATTGATGGAGTTTTTCAGGGTGCTCTGTGGAGGACAGCACTCAAGGTCTCCATGCAGGAGATGACTAAAAAAGGTTGTATGACATCCATAGTGACAACCTTGCCTTCAAAATCTTGGAACTCTTCAATAGCTGCATTAGCTTGAGAAAGCACACTGTTCTCCTAATCTGAGAACAGTGTGCTTTAAGTAATTTACTCAAGTCTGGAGCTGATCTTTCAAAGTAGATCATTTTAATATGCACACCAAGAAAAGCCCCTTGGCATTGTGACATCGATAAACACAACAGAGAAACTGAAATAAGGCTGGTATGTGTGCTGACAACTTTCTCAACTTGAAACGTGCAGAATTGTAAAATACCTTGCCATTTCTAACACTTTGTTGGTCCCCATTATTGCTTACTTGGGGTGGTTGAGCTTTTCTGTACCCCGAGATCAATCTGAGAGCAAATCCATTTATTCTCTACTGGAAATTTCCAGGGTTTAAGTCAAAACCTCAGAATAGAGTCCGAACCGTGCTTGGCAGTCAGTGGTTTTCAGTGAGCCCCTATCTTGCAACCACATCTGCTGACCTAGAAGGTTTGTTGGCCTGTGGTCACTCTTCAACTGCCCCGTGGCCTACTTTATTCGTGTTCAGAGGAATGTATGAAAAACATCATCCAAATTGTCACAATCTGGAGACTGAAATGAGTCTATGATCTATATGCTGTGTTTGGGGTGGATGTGAAACTTGTTCCCCCCACAAGACAAAAGCAAATGTCTATGTGTGGCGATCATGTGCTTATATTAATTTCATGATTAAGATGTAGGGGTGAAGTCTAGCCCGTTGATCTGGAAATAGCCAATGAGTAGCCAATGAGACCTCTGTGTGGGCATGCTTTTCTCCTGAGACTTCTGGGAAATCTTGCGATATTTCCCTGGTGGAGATGAGAAGCTATCTCCCTAGTGGTTGGGAGTTAATCTCAGGTGATGAATTATGGACAAAACGAGATGGCAGCATCCGAGGAGCTGAAGGAGCTAGAGGAGAAACCACACGGCCTTACCCTGATGGAGCCAGACCTCTGAAGCTGGAGAAGCTACATGGAGATCCCTGCCAGTGCTGAGTTGCTTCTACCACCACTGGATGCTGCTGATGGACCCTGATCCCTGGAAGCGAGGAGCCAAGGGGAGAACCCTGCCAGCACCGGGACTCTGCACCCACTGACCTGTGACTTCATGAGTCAGAAGGAGACTTTATAGACTGGTATCAGGCATATGGGCTAATATCGGACTTATGACTTTGAACTGGACTGAACTGGGATGCTTTCCCAATGTTGCATTCCTTTTGTATATAAGCCCTACCCTTATATCCATATCCGTGTCTATGAAGTTGTTTCTCTAGTCTACCCAGACTAACACACTGTGCAACCTGTAGCATCACATGGCCTATGCTTGGGATGACACCAAGCAGCATGGCCTCTGTGCTTCAAAGTCCCCAAATATGGGAAGCCTTGCTGCTTTGCACAAAGGAAATGAACCCATGAAAGCAACATGTGGTATCAAAGATGGAGAGTGCCTTTCTATGATACACACAAAAGTTGATTCATAATAAAAAACAATTTTCTGTCGTGAGAAACATCACAATGACTTTTTCACCACCACAAAATAGCTGATTGAGACTCAGATCTTTTCCTATCTTCTGCTCATAGTCAATCTCACAGAATTAGAGATGGGAAGGCCCTGCTTTACTATTTTCCTGAAATGATCTCTTCCCCCCCCCCGCCCCATTCAAACCAAGTCTCCAAATATGGTGCATGCTTCTAAATTAAATTTTCACAGAACTAATGGGACATTTTGGAAAATGACAATGTTGAAAGGTCTTTGGGGGGTGGCTTTTTATTGCTCCTGCAGGTGAAGGAGTGGCCACAATGTTTGACCCTCTGCATCATATGTGCCTCTCTCACTGCAAAGGCTGTTAAAATTATCAAGAATCATAAAATTAAGTTAGCAAAGAATGTTAACTCCCCCCACCCGCTACTTTAGTATAAATATACAGCCATTGCTTCACAGAGATTCCAGCTATAGGGATTTCAAAGATACAAGAAAAGCCCAGAGGGTACAAGGAAAGTCAAAGTGATATCTTACCCCCAAACGTGTTAGTCTAGCATTTTCTATGTTTGCACTCTCCTTGAATGAAATGATTTGAAGTTCTCTGGTTTGTCCTCTTCTGTTCAGCCACCATTATACTCTGAAAGCTTATATTTCAAAGGTATAATGTTTAAGGAGAACATTAAACAAAACACCAGCTGAATCAAAGGATGGATAGGATGTTAGTGTTTCCTTTATTTCAACTTACTGAAACCATTTAAGGCCAGAACTTTGGTTCAAATTACTCACATCATAAAATTCTAAGTTAAGAGGGCATTTAACAATAACAGTGGCTTATATTCAAGTTTAGTTCAAACATCTTAGGAAACCTCAATAGAACGCATTTGAAAAATCTAACTTCCAAATGAAAGTGTATAGTGTATGCAATCTGGGGGAATGTAGTCAAATTCCAAGGTAACACACTTACCTCTCTATCTAGACTAGAGTAATTTGAAGATCTCCCCCACCCCCATATCAAGAAATCAACAAGAAGAACCTCCAACACAGTTATGCCTTCTCTGGAGTTACTGTAGTTTTTGTTGTTATTGTTCTCTGCCCTCCTTGAAAATAAAATCAGTGATAAGTTAAAGGAAGATAGGACCAACCGGAGAGGAACAATTTAGTATACTTTTTCACAAAATTGTCACAATAATGGGATTAGCAAATCCTGAAGCATTTCTTGAAAGGAAATACAACATACAAGTCCTTTGGTTTACTGGTCTTAGATTTTCGTCAAGGAGTCTGAGTAAGTTCTGACATCTGCTTAATAGTATTAGGCTAAGATGGACAGTGTAATTAATTAGTCCCATAATCTGTGTCTCTCTAGTGTACAGAGACTGCTAGCAGACAATGAGCCTTCTATGTAGCAGGTGGGACACATTTTCCAATTGGGAGGATGACTTTTGATAACAGAGGATCAGCTGAAAAGAGTAGAACCCTCAATGAGATGGACAGACATAGCGGTTGCAATAGTGAGCTCAAACTTACTAATGTGATGATGACAAGGATTAGCTAATAGAGAGATTCTCAACCTTTGGGTCGCAACCCCTTTGGGGTTGAATGACCCTTTCACAGTGGTTGCCCAATTCATCACAGTAGCAAAATGACAGCTATGATGTAGCAACAAAAATAATTTATGGTTGGGGGAAGGGTCACCACCACAGGAGGAACTGTGTTAAAGGGTGGCAGCATGAGGAAGGTTGCGATCCACTGAACTAATGTTTCATTCTGCATAGGATTGCTATGAGTCAGAACCAGCTCAACAGCACCTCGTACCGACCTGACTCACCTTTGGAGGCTATGACTTAATTATTTTTGTTTGAGATTTTGGTATTTTGAGGGAACAATTTTTTTAAGGTTTAGATTGTACAGCCATGTTTCAATTTCCCCCAAATGCTTCACCAAAGTAGCATTTCAGAGCAGAGATTTCCATCTACAAAGATAGTCTGGAGGACAGACAGGGCCCAAGGGATGCCATTTTCCCAAGTGTCATGGCTGATAATTCTGATTCTACAGTTTAGGAGGGAGGATTAGTGGTTCCATGATAGACTTCTCACCTTCCATGCAGGGACCCTGGGTTCCATTCCTGGCCAATGCACCTCACACACAGTCATCACTCTACTATCAAAGGAGGCTTGATGCTAAGTAGGTTTCAGCAGAGGTTCCAGACTAAGATGGACTAAGAAAAAAGACCTGGTGACCATCTAGTGAAAGCCCTCTGGATCTCATGGTAATTGGGGTTGCCACTAGTTAGCCGTTGACTTGACTTTAGTCAAAAACAATGTTTGGTAAGTCTTTGGTATTGTTGCTGTTAGATTCCATAGAGTTGGTTCCTACCCATAGCGACCCGATACACAATAGAATGAAAAGAGAGCATCGGTCCATAACTGAAGAATCTGCCCCTTCAAGAAATCCTGAAGACCATTGTTACAGGTTATTAATAGTGAGCTGTCAATTTGGAGGCTTATTTATGGGATTTAATATTGATGACAAGGGATGGGTGTTTACTTTCTACTACAAATCACTTGAAAAGATGCATTTATTCATTAACTCATGCAAATAACCATGTAGGAAAGAAGGGAAATATGTTTTACATGTTACTGTGGATTTAGGGGGTCATCCGAATGATAGAGATGAAAGTTCTACATCAACTAACAGGCTTTTAAGAAATGGTTCTATTTAGTTTTGCTCTCTAAGTTTCTTCAGATACTACAGAGAGATGTGTGGAATAGAACTTATACTCCATTTGTGATATTAATCGTTAATACTTATTGAGACCTTAGTATGTGCTAGGATGCATTCTAGTGCTTTACAGATTATCTGGCTTAATCCCACCAGACCCAGAGAAGGCAGATATTAACAGCAGCCTTGTGTTGTCCAAGGCGCAGAGTGCTCCACGAGCTTTGGAGTCACACTGAGGGGAGGTGGTGATGCTGTTCTGTAAGGGCCAGAGATGTGACTCCAGAAGTTCCATGCTTCATCATGATGCCACACTGACTCCAAAGGGCACACATAGCTCCATGGGGACTAGGGACGCGGGAGAAATAAGAGGCACACTTGGGTGTTATGTGGAGTTGCATCTCATGCCCTCCCCCCCAAATTCTGCACCTTTGGAACCTCAGAATGTAACCTCATTTGAAAATATGATCTTGGCAGATTAAGGTAAGATCATAGTAGAGTGTGATTTACCCTTGTCTTATCTGTCTGGTATCCTGAAACCAAGAGGGGAAGAACAGACAAGTGCAGAGGCTGAGATTGGACTGATGGGTCTACAAGCCCAGCAGCAGCAAGAATTGATGAAAATAGCAGAAGCGGAGAAAGACTTGGAACAGTCGGCACAAGATCCTGCCGACAAAGTGACCCCAGATCCTGAGTCTACAGAACCGTTCGACGGGACATTGCTGTTGTTCAAAGCCAGTACTCAGTGGTCATTTTTTAGGGCAGCCAATATAGGTGCTCATTAAAAAGGGTCCTGCTTTACCATAGCCATATATATTTTTTTAATCTCAGAAATGCCCAACTTAAAAAAAGATTGCATAAAAATTCATCATCTTATCATTCTACTTTGCCAAAAATTTTTGAAGACCCTATCATATACATAATGTTATACATCACAGTGATGTATATTACATATATTATGTAGCACATATATTCATGCATAAAAATGATATAATAAATTATATCTATTATAGACTATTTAAAACACAGTCTATATGTTACATTTCCCACAAATGCTGTGAATCCCTCTTATGAATTTTATATATTCTATAAGGTCTACTTCATATAATATAATATGTTATATATTTATGCAAAATACATTTATATATTGTGTGCATATATTTATATATGAAGAAACTTCAGACAGTTGACAGAAAGGGAGGCTTTGAAGTGGATGGAATTTTTTCAAAGAATTCCTGACACCACCTCAAACACACATGCATATGTGTATGCATGTGGGTGTGCACTATTTGTTCCACTCGACTCAAGGGAATGTGTCCATTTGCTTTAACACTCTTCTATCTCTAAGGGAGCGCCTATCCTTTGCTTTTGGAGGACCTTTGGGCTTTAAGAAAGCTTGGCCAAAATCACTGATCATG